>JAJPUD010013407.1:31739-44570 GCA_023553655.1 Myrmecobius fasciatus
GGGCTGCGGAGCTTCGGCGTCTGGTGGGCAGCGCCACCGCCCTGCTTCGAGCTGTGCAGCGGGACTGTGACTCGGACGCGACGGACACGGGCAGCGGGAGTAGCTGCTGCAGCAGCGGGAGTAGCAACGTAGGCAGCGGAAGCAGCAGCAGCAGCAGCTGTTCTTCTGGCGGGGAGGAAGAGGAGGAGGAGGAGACGGAGCTCCAGAGCCAGGCAGGCCCCGGGCAGCCTCCGCGTTCGACGCCGCCGCCACCGCCGCCCGCACCCGCTGGGTGAGTGCCGAGGCGGGAAGGAGGCGTCTGGAGAAGCAGCCGGTTCCTTGCGCCGGACTCTGCGGCCAGGGCAGGGTAGTAGGGCCGCCGCGCGTGGAAGTGTGCGGATGGCTGTTCGGCTTCCAGGAGCTGGGAGAGGGCCCTGCCCTTCCCTTGCCTAGCTCGGTGGGCGGCCGGTCACCGCCCTTTCTCCTCGGCCCACTGGGGCAGGCGGGCGTGTGGCGCGGAGCACTTACCCAGACGCTCGTCATCAAGCTTCATAACTTCGTGCTTTCTTGCTGGTGTTTTGCCGACCTTTTCATTTCCGTAGGCTGTTGTAATCAGTTGAGAGTGTTTGTCTAGGTAGTACCATAGCAAATTCAGTCAAATCTTCTGCTTAATTTATTGAATGTGTTGGATAAAAACGGTCTGATTTTCCCCATGCTGGCGGGCCATCCTAACGTCTCCCTGTAATCTGGAATTTTCTGACTGGCTTAATTGTTCTGCCCTCTAAAGCAAGTATTGGAAATAATCTCTAGCCCATGGCTAACAGGGAAAGTTCCACCTTCCCATTCCCTCTCCCTTTTGTATTTAGGCATAAAGGAAATAATCTTCCTTTGGTAAGTAGCATGTTCCTAAAACCTGCTAGACACAGCACAAATTTTAATTTGGCCGTTCTTTTGATCTAATAGGTATCCAAAAATGTTAGCAATGAGTTATTTAGATTAGAAAATTTATAAAGGCCTATATTTTCAAGCATTAATGATTTTCTTTTTTTTTGCTTCATTATTAGTTGCTAATTTAGCTGCAGTTTAAAAATTGCCTTGTTCAAATTTTACTTGCCTGCAGACTTTTCTCCCTTTTCTAGGAAGTTATCACCTATAATTTCAAAAGCTGTTGGCAGCAAAGAGGTCCTTTGTAATTTTTGATAGTTTACAGAAAATAGCCACAGAGACAATACAAAGTAACATCTTTTCATTGAACTAATACCAAACGGAAAATACTAATTTCCTCATGTTCTATTAGGATTAATTTAGAGAGGGTAACTATCCTTTCCAGAGTGGAAATTTTGCTGAGAGATTTATGTAACTTTGGTGTTTATAGTACAAATCCATGTTCTTACTACCTTAAATGCTGTTTTCCAAAGGGAAGTCTGGACAAACCATGAAAATTTACTTTGTGTCATTCCAGCTTAAAGATGTTTCTAGGAAGTAGAAATTGATGGTGGTGGTTCTGGAAGGGAAGGATTTGATGTTGGTTTTTAAAAAGAATTTTCTTAGAGAAGACCAGTGAGTGATAGCTGAATGGAAGAGAGATTATTTGGGCTTTGAAAAGGGAAAAATAAGGTGAAAGATTAGTTTAAAATATAAACTGACTGTGAACCATAAAGTGATGAAAATAACAATTAAAAAAAAATACTGTGATGACATAACAAAAGTCGGACACCACTGGCATGGTTTAGCTTGAAACTTCATATATTCCTAAATGTTTGGATCTAGAAAAAGTTAAACATCTTAATATCTAATCACTGCTTTTCAGTAGGGTTATATCTAAATTCTCATGATCAAAAAATCTGTGAGATCTATTGGTATAAATCTATTCTTTCTCTTTTTAGAAGTTAAAATTTTAGGTACCATACTTTTAAATAGAAATTTCATCTATATAGGAACTCAGATTACAATCTCTCTACACTTAAGTTTTAATGAATTCCTGTAGCCAAATAAAATTTATGACAACCTGGACAGCCTGGTGATGGGCCCTGATGAACTTAGCGAGCTAGACTGATTCTTAAAAGTTGTCTATCCCCAAGCTTATTTGCAAAAGCCTTCCTTCCTCTGAAGAGCTGGTAGGAGCTGGAACTTTTCTGGAAAAGCCTTTGAGATTTCAGGATCACTTCCAATAATAGAGTAAGACATTATCAGAATAGGACTTAATTCTGAAGAAGGAGGTAATATTCTAGTGGAAGTAAAAATGTAAGGGTAGCTTCACAACTCTGTTTTTATTTGATATTAGGCACATTTCAAAATTTACTTATGTAAGGTAGAAAGATGGCTAGTTGATGTGTATTTTATCAACCAGTATAGTGGATTAGCTTGCTTGTGGTTAAGCAGACTCTCCATATTTCAGGGACAGAAACTATACCACTAACCTCACCAATAATGATTTTTAAGATATGTGTTAATCCATCACTGTGAGATCTGTGCAGTAGGTATGGCTAAATAGTTGCAAATCTATCTTCACAACAAAGAAAATAATTTAGAACGTGTCCTGCTGACATGTTATCGTACATAAAAGACAGCTTTTTGGGAGTTCATTGTGCTTTATTCTAAATTTCATTTTTGTTTTTTGTGGGTTTTTTCCCTTACTACAGTGGGTACTTGGTCATTCAACAGTTAGTCAATAAGCATTTGTTAAATTCTTATTATGGTCAAGCCACTTGTGCTAAATGCTGATAAATTATACATACTCTTCTTGGAGTATGGGGCAGGTACTATGAGAACTGAGATTTTCACTTAGTTCTGATTCTAAAACATTATTTTATGAACAGACTGTCAGGAAGATTGTGATTTGTCCAAGATTACAAAGGTTAGTAGTATTATCTTTCCACTATCCTATCTGTACTCCCTTTTGTATAAGCAGAACTTGGCTTTTGCTCGAGAAAGACACTTGTATTGGAAATCATAGGAAAAAAACCTTATTGCATACTAGCAAAAAAGATTGTGGTATAAATAAGGGTCACAGAAATTCATGAAGAAGAAAAATCAATGTGGACTTCTTAGAATTATCAAGAAGATGTGGTAGAGGAAATGAAACTTGAAATGGCCCTGGAAGCAATTATATTATTATTATTATTATTTTATTATTATTAAAAGCTTTTTATTTACAAAACATATGAGTGATTTTTCTACATTGACCTTTGCAAAACTTTTTTTTTGTTGTTCCAAGCTTTTCCCCTCCCCCCAACCTCTACCCCTAGATGACAGGTAATCTGATACATGCTAAATATGTTAAATTATATGACAAATCCAATATATGTATACATATATATACAGTTATTTTACTGCACAAGAAACATCAGATCTAGAAAGAGAGAGAAAAAAAAAAACCTAAGAAGGAAAACAAAATGCATGGAAATATTCACAGAAAGCGTTAAAATGCTGTGTTGTGGTTCACACTCAGTTCCCTCAGGCCTCTCTCTGGGTATATATGACTATCTTTATCGATGAACAATAGGAACTGGTTTGAATCACATCATTGTTGAAGAGAACCATGTCAATCAGAATTGATCATAGTATAGTCTTGTTGTTGTATATAATGTTCTCCTGGTTCTGATTTCACTCACCATCAGTTCATGCAAGTCTCTCCAGGTCTCTCTGAAATCATCCTGCTGGCCGTTTCTTACCGAACAATAATATTCCATGACATTCATATACCATAATTTATTCAGCCATTCTCCAATTCATGGGCATCCTTTCAATTTCCAGTTTCTTGCCACTACAAAAAGGGCTGCCACAAATATTTTTGCACATGTGGGGCCCTTTCCCTCCTTTAAAATCTCTTTGGGATATAAGCCCAGTAGAAACACTGCTGAGTCAAATGGTATGCACAGTTTGATAACTTTTTGAGCATAGTTCCAGATTGCTCTCCAGAATGGTTGGATCCGTTCACAGGTCCAGATTGAAGCAATTATATTATTTGAATTTTCTTAGATGAGTTGTGAGGAAAGCATCTTAATTGGACTTTTTCAGGATCCAACTAGAATGAAAGATTCCTGTTGGAAATCATAGGCTATAAGATAGAAGAAGTAAGGAAGATACAGTTGACAAAGGGTTTGAAATGATAGGCTTAGGAGTTTAAACTTCATCTCTTAGGCAGGAGTAAAATATAATTTCTTGAGAAGAGGTGTGTTGTATGTAACCCATTTCAAATTGCTTGCCTTCTCAATGGAGAGGGGAGGGAGAAAGAGAAGGAAAGAAATTTGGAACTCAAAATTTGTAAAACAAATGTTAGAAAGTATTTTTACCTGGAATGGAGAAAAATAAAATATGAAATATACCCCAAAAAGTTATAGAAAAATGTTTTAAATTAATTTTGTCGAATTTTATTAGAAGATTGGAGATAAAAAGGACCTTAGAAGTCATCTAGTTTTATCCCCCTCGTTTTACAGAAAAGGAAATGGCAATCCAAAGAGACTGACTTAACCAGATTGAACAGACTTTCTAAGTCCAGAGCCCGTGTTCTTAATTCTGTATCTTGCTATCTTGAAGGGGATTCTACTGTAATGTATGCATAGAAGTTGATGATGCCCTAGATTTAAGATATTTCAAGTAGGAAGGGCAGGAAAAGGTACATAAGAGATATTATTACCACCACCTAAACAGCAGTATTGAGAGGAGTTTTCTAAAATTTATATAAGTTGTTACTACCTAGGATAGATTTAAAAGTTCACAGGGTCATGAGATCGTAGATGGAGAATTGGAAGGCATCTTAGCAGTTATATAGACCAATTTCCCCATTTTACAGATGAGGAAACTGAGACTTCCAAGAGGGTAATTTGCCCATAGTAACCAATCATCATTGCATTTAAAGCCCTTCTGGCTTGCACCATTGGCCAACAGTAGGGAATGGGCACCACCCCTTCTTTGACTTGTGTCTTGCCTGCTGGACCAGAGAATTCTCAACCACAATACTGGCTATCTGTTTTGCTGATCTTGAAATAGTAACACTTAAGTCTTAGCTCATATATTATTTGAGCTCACACAAATTTTCCATAATGCAATTAAAAGGCAATTGAGTTGGCATTTCAAGGTGATAGAATATTTTAGTGGGTCTTGATTTCTTCCATGTAGGTACTGCCTCTTATCACAAATATTGAAACTTATTCTTGACTCTGAGTAGTTCCTATAATGTTTTCTCTTAAATCACCCGATGTATCTACTCAAAATGTTTTGAGGTTCAGGATTTTTCTATAACTATGGTACTGTACCAGTGCAATGTGTAGATACCATCTATTATCACTTCTTTTGTTGCATGACTAATCTCCTTTTTTGGTCACACATATCTAATAGTTTATACCACTTTTTATGTGAAATTTTCGATTGGTATTGTGCTATAATCCAATCACACCTACCATATTTCCTCGGTATTCTTTAGGTAAAAGTGTCTTTAATTGTGAGTTGTCACCTCATATGGGAGGAGTAACTGAATGTGGGGGTCATGAAATTATGGTTTATCATCAATAAATGTTTGATTTGTATACCTGTTTTATATACCTATAGCTAGGGTTGAGTAAAAATTTCTTAGGCAAAAAGGAGTCACGAGTGGGAAAATGTCCACTTTAGGTGACTTGGAATTTTAGTTCTTTGGAGATTGTGGTATTTAATCCAACAGATTTTTCTAATGATATTTTATTTAAACAAATGCATGCAAAGATAGGTTTTTTTTTAACATTCATTTTTGCAAAACCTTGTATTCTAAATTTTTCTCCCTCTCCTTCCCTCCCTCCCCCAAGACAGCATTACAGTGTGTAGTTCTAAATAGATTTCCATATTCGTCGTGCTGAGCAAAAAAAAAAAAAAAAAAACAAAAAAAAGGAAAAAAAAGAAAACAACAAAAAGGTGAAATACTTTAGATCCACATTCAGTGTGAATATATAGTTCTCTCTAGATATGAATAGCACCCTCCATCACAAGTCTATTGGAACTGCCTTGAATCACTTCATTGTTGAAAAGAACCAAATCCATTACAGTTGATCATCACATATTCTGATTGTGTAAAATGTTTTCTTGGTTCTGCTTATTTCCCTGCTCATTATTTCTCATAGAACAATAATAATATTCCATTACATTCATATATTATAACTTAAGATATTCCCCAACCAAGGGAAATCCACTCAGTTTCCAGTCCCTGGTTGCTACAAACATTTTTGCACCTGTGTGTCCTTTTCCCTTTTTTGTGATCTCTTTGGGATACAGACCCAGTAGAGACACTGCTGGATTGAAGAGTAGGTCCAATTTTATAGCCCTTTGGGCATAGTTAGTTCTAAATCGCTCTCCAGAATGGTGGGATCAGTTCACAACTCCACCAACAATATATTAAATGTCCCAGTTTTCCCATATTTCCTCCAATATTCATCATTATCTTTTCCTGTCATTTTACCCAATCTGGCAGGTGTGAAGTGGTACCTCAGAGTTGTTTTAATTTGCATTTCTCTAATCAGTAGTGATTTATTTCATGAAAATAAATGACTCTGTTTCTTCATCTGAAAATTCTCTTCAAATCTTTTGACCATTTATCAATTGGGGAATGATTTGCATTCTTTTATAAGTTTGAGGCCACTCCTTTTAGGTTAGGTAATTTACCCATGGGTCACATTGTTTTCCTCAATATGTGTTATTTTCTTGAATAGAAATTGATTTTATTTAAATTTTTAAAAATTCATAGTGCCTAAATGGTTTTAATGTAAAAGAGGCAGGTAGTAAAATCAGTAAAACTTGATTTGTTTTCCCTCTAATATGCATCAATATATGACAACAGGTAGTCAGGTAGTTGCAGAGTTATCCCTATTGTGATTTTAGTTTAACTTTAGCAAAAATGTTGGCTATATGGAAATGCCTATTTAATGAAAACTTGAGATTCCAACTATCTGACAATGATTCAGTTAGACTTTTGAGGAAAATTTACTATATGCTTTGCAACTGTAGCAGAATTAGAGAAATTATTGGTACTATATAATTCATTCTAGCTGGAAGGAAAATATTTTGTAATTCTTGAGTGTAAAAATAAATGCTATATTTAAAAATACCTGGCTTGGGGAGGGGGATGGGAGGGAGGAATATAAAGTTTTTATTCTAATCATCATTTATAGCCCTTACAGTCTAGAGTATTGGTGAAGACTGAATGCTTGTTGAATATATTAAATATTTCATTAGCTGTATTCCTTCTTGGAATCATGTGTTTCATGAGCAAAGACACCACCTCGGAATCATGTGTTTCATGAGCAAAGACACCACCTCTTGGCTCCAGGCTTTCTCTCTGACCATCCTCATGCCTAGACAACTCTCTATCTTCTGTTGGCTTCTCTGGTATCCTTAAGTCCCAACTAAAATGTCATCTTCTGTAGGAAACTTTTTTCAAACCCTCTTAATTCTTAGTGTCTTCCTTTTATTTCCTATTTATGCTGTATTTAGTTTGTATACATTTGCTTGTTTTCTCACCCATTGGATTCCTAGTTCCTTGAGGGACCTGACTGCCTTTTGCCTCTTTTTCTATAACTATTGATTAGCACAGTAGATGCTTAATAAATATTTATTGACTGACTGAATACCTTTTGAAGAATCTTGTAGAAAGATGATGCCTCCAGCTCTGGTCCATGTACTTATGCATGTTTTGTGTGCAAAGCTTCATACTGAGCACCAAGGATTACAAAGACAAATTACATTAAATTCTAAAACCTTCGCTTTAAAAATTATTTCTACTTTATTCTTTATCTAATTCATTTGTGCATATTTGTCAGCTTGTTGTCTCTCCTATTAGATTGTGAGCTCCTTGAGAATAAAGACTAAGTTTTGTTTTTTGTGTGTGTGCTCACTGCCTGGCACATAGTAGGCACTTACTAAATGTCTGTTGATTGACAAAAATAAAAATAGTTCCTGTATTCAGTGAGTTTACATTCTATGGAAAGGGGAGTGAAACATTTAAACAATCTGGAATTAGTAAAAAATTTAGATCTTGTAATACATGTTTGTTTTAACATATATAATCAATTTAAAGTTGAAATTTTTTTTCATTTAGTATTGTCATTTAGAAATTTTCTTTGTATTAATAATTAAAGTCCCTACCTCTGATTCCTTCAGAGATTTTACCTATTTCGCCAAGAAGATTGAAACATTTGTCTTCCCCATTTCCTTTTGTAAACTTTTCTCTTCAATCTTAAAAAAACTTAATCAAATATCTGCTAAATGTTAGATAATCTTCTAATCAATGGACATATGAAGACAAGGTGAATTACCTCTTGCCCAGAAGAACTTATATTTTTGTTACTTTTTGGAGGGGGTAATGAAGATGTATAATAAAATCCAAAATAAATATAAGGCCATTAACATAAGGAAGAGGGGGCATTATTATTTGGAGAGATAAAGAAAGCCTCAGAAACAAAGAACTGATCTTGGAAGAAAACTAGAAATGAGGAGAGAGGTACATGAAGTGTTCTCATTTATTTACCTAAGTTTAGGGACAACAAGTACTTCACTTGGCATTAGTTCATGTAAGTAAGTCTCTCTGAACCTCTTTTAAATCATCCTTCCTATCAACTCTTATAGAACAGTAAAATGCCATAATATTCCTGTACCATAACTTATTCAGCCATTCTCCAACTGAAAAGCATTTGCTCAGTTTCCAATTTCACCACCTCAAAGAGGACTGCCACAAACATTTTTGTATATGTGGGTCCCTTTCCTTTATGATCTCTTTGGGTTACAGACCCAGTAGAAACACTGCTGGATCAAAGTGTATACACAGTTTGAAAGCCCTGTGGGCATAATTCCAAATTGCTCTCCAGAATGGTTGAATCAGTTCACAATTCCAACAATGTATTACTGTCCTAGTTTTTCCATATCCCCTCCAATATTCGTCATCTTTTCTTGTCATCTTAACCAATCTGAGGGGTCTGTAGTAGTACCTTAGAATTGTCTTAATTTGCATTTCTCTGATCAGTAGTGATTTAGGGCATTTTTTCAAGTGACTAGAAATGGTTTCAATTTCTTCATCTGAGAATTGTCTGAACATTTATCAATTGGAAAATGACTTGAATTTTTATAAATTTAAGTATAAATTTATAAATTTAAGTTAAGTTATAAAATTAAGCATATAAATTTCTCTATATATTTTAGAAATGAGCCTTTATCAGAACCTTTGAATGCAAACATTTTTGTCTGCATTGGTTTTGTTTATACTAAAACTTTTAAACTTAATACAATCAAAATTATCCATTTTGCATGCCATAAGGTACTCTAGTTCTTCCTTTGGCTACAAATTCCTTCCCTCGCCACAGGTCTGAGAGTTAGACTATCCTTTGTTGTTCTGAGTTGCTTATAATAAGATCACTATGTCTAAATCATGAACCTATTTCGCCTTTATCTTGGTATATATAACACCTTATGTTAGGTGTGGCTCAGTGCCTAGTTTCTTGAAGAGAATTTAGAAGAGAAGAAGAGAGAAAATGGGGGGGAGAGATAACTTTTTTAATGCAGTTTGAGAAAGGAAGGAATAATGCATATATGATGATAGTGATGAAGGTATGCTGTAATGGATATCTTTTATTTTAAATTTATTTAAAAGTTAAATACAAAATAGAAAAAAAAAACCAAAAATTGCCATGTATGCACAGTAGAACATAAGAAAGGATTCAAAAAATGAAATGAGGCATTCAGAGCTGTTCATCTTTTCTTTGCTTCCTATGGATTTTCTTTTATTCTCACTTTTTATATGCACTTTTTACTTTTTTTTAAAATCTTTTTCTACCCCATATTGTTTTTTTTCATACTCAAATCATACGATACTCAATTTAGTCCCAATCTTTTTTGCAAATTACCCAATTATTAATGCCAATATTAGACACATGGTTTACATTTCCACACATAAAAATATAGTTTGTCCTTATTGAGTCCTTTGAAATTAGTCCTAGATATTTACCTTATATTTCTCTTATGTCAAATTTTCTACTAAGTACAATCTTTTTGCAACAAAATTCTGTAAGTCGGGCAATTCAGTGAATGTCTTTCTTTTTTAAACTGGATTATGATTATCTTTGCTGTGTATGATATTTTCAGCTACAACCCTAGTTCTTTTGTTCTTTGATATATAGTGTTCTCTCTCACTTGATTTTTAAAAAAAATTTTGTGCTCTTCCAAGAGAACCTTTTTGCACTTGAGCAGTTCATACCTCTTCTTTTGAGACTTGACTTTTGGCATTTTACCATTTCTGTCCTCTTCAGGTTTCTTTTCTGATTTTTTTCCCGTTGCCATAATAGCTTTCTATAGTCTGGGCTCTTTTTTTCTTGTGTACTCATTAAAGTTGAGCTCTGTTCCTAAGGTACAGGAGAGATTGTTCTAATCAAGGCTTATAATAACATATATTAGGTTTCAATTGAAAGTCAGATGAAAAGGCTTGCTAAAGTGTAGCAGATAGTGATGTCTTCATTGTTATTTTCTTGAATAAAATCACACTTTTTCCTAATGTTTGTCAGAGTCAAAGATTTTGGTGTCAGAACTTTTATTTTCTGAATATTTACTTGCTATGGTTGCCAAGGTGGCAATGGTTGATTAGGAGAGACAAGATCTAAAGCACCAGCAGAATTTGTCAAATCACTTCTCAAGTTGCTTTCCTGAATTATGTTTTCTGAGATCGGTTTGGAAGGAGAGGGCTTGTAGTCTGGAGAGTAGATAATGGAGAATGGACTTAATTATGAGAGGGTGTAATTACTTTGATCTTTGCTTATGACTTTTTTTTCCTCTTCCTGATTATATTTTGGACAGTTTTCTCTCATGCAGTCAAAAAAATATATTTATTCTCTTTCAGCCTGTTTTAATTATATAGACAAAACTCTGTTATTTTTATTCTTTGCTTAGATTATTGCCAATTGTAGATTTCAAAAACAAAACACTGTCCTTCAGTGTTTAGGATATAATATTGAATTTTTTAGGCTTTAGGTATCGATTTGACTAGTAAAAATAAAATTTGTCTTCCTTCTCAGTACTTGCTACTTTTCTCATTATTACCTTCATGTTCCTATGTAGCTGGCAGCTATGTGAGTTGTTACTTTTTTCAGAAAAGTTCATTTCATGTTTAGATTGAGACCAAAAAAAAAGCAAAATAGATTCCCTTTATGCAAGTAGAGTTGCTGTTTATGGTAGTACATGGGCTTTGTGAATGGCCTTATGTCTCTGACCTTTTTTTTTTATTAAAAGCTTTTTATTTGCAGTACATATGAGTGATTTTTCTACAATGTCCTTTGCAAAACTTTTGTTGTTGTTGTTGTTCCAAGCTTTTCCCCTCTTCCCCTCACCTCCCACCCCTAGATGAGAGGTGATCTAATACATGCTAAATATGTTAAATTATATGACAAATTCAATATACGTATACATATCTCTACAGTTATCTTACTGCACAAGAAACATCAGATCTAGAAAGAGAGAGAGAAAAAAAAAAACAACCTAAGAAGGAAAACAAAATGCAAGGAAATATTCACAGAAAGTGTTAAATTGCTATGTTGTGATCCACACTCAGTTCCCTCAGGCCTCTCTCTGGATGTATATGACTATCTTCATTGCTGAACAGTAGGAACTGGTTTGAAACACATCATTATTGAAGAGAACCATGTCCATCAGAATTGATCATAGTATAGTCTTGTTGCTGTGTATAATGTTCTCCTTATTCTGCTGATTTCACTCAGCATCACTTCATACAAGTCTCTCCAGGCCTCTCTGAAATCATCCTGCTGGTCATTTCTTATAGAACAATAATATTCCATAACATTCATTTACCACAATTTATTCAGCCATTCTCCAATTGATGGGTATCCATTAGGTTTCCAGTTTCTTGCCACTACAAAAAAGGCTTCCACAAACATTTTTGCACATTTGGTTCCTTTCCCTCCTTTAAGATCTCTTTGGGATATAGGCCCAATAGAAACACTGCTGGGTCAAAGGGTATGCACTGTTTGATAACTTTTTGAGCATAGCTCCAAATTGCTCTCCAGAATGGTTGGATCCGTTCACAGTTCCAACAACAATGTATCAGTGTCCCAGTTTTCCCACATCCCCTCCAACATTCGTCATTATCTTTTCCTGTCATCTTAGCCAATCTGACAGGTGTATAGTGGTATCTCAGAGTTGTCTTAATTTGCATTTCTCTGATCAATAGTGATTTGGAGCACCTTCTCACATGACTAGAAATTGTTTCAATTTCTGAATCTGAAAATTGTCCATATCTTTTGACCATTTATCAATTGGAGAATGACTTGAATTCTTATGTATTTGAGTCAGTTCTCTATATATTTTAGAAATGAGGCCTTTATCAGAACCTTTGAATGTAAAAATGTTTTCCCAGTTTATTGCTTCCCTTCTAATATTGTCTGCATTCATTTTGTTTGTACAAAAACTTTTTACTTGATATAGTCAAAATTATCTATTTTGTTATTAATGATGATCTCTAATTCTTCTTTGGTCACAAATTCCTTCCTCCTCCACAGGTCTGAGAGGTAAACCATCCTACATTGTTCTAATTTGTTTATGATATTCTTTATGTCTAGATCATGAATCCATTTCGACCTTATCTTGGTATATGGTGTTAGGTGTGGGTCAATGCCTAGTTTCTTCCATACTAGTCTCCAATTTTCCCCGCAGTTTTTGTCAAATCGTGAGTTTTTAATCCCAAAAGCTGGGGTCTTCAGGTTTATTAAACACTAGATTACTATTGTTATTGAGTATTTTGTCCTGTGAACCTAACTTATTCTACTGATCCACTACTCTGTTGCTTAGCCAGTACCAAATGGTTTTGATGACCACTGCTTTATAATATAG
>JAJPUD010013408.1:0-44559 GCA_023553655.1 Myrmecobius fasciatus
GATTCCATTTGCATTGGGAATTCCTTATGAGGAACTTCCTTTACCAGACCAGGTAAGGCACTTTCTCTGTGATGTTCAGAGTTTCCTATAATGACTGAGAGTTACAACTTACTCAGTGCATGTAGCCAGCCATGTGTTAGAGCCAAAACTAGAACCCAACTTTTGAATCTATTGCCAGCTCTTTTGGCTCTGTCTCATGTCTTTCTAGTTAAGATTAGTTAGAAGAAATTTATAATCAACTCAATCACTTTCATTGCTTGACTTTGATTAACAGTATTAAAAAACACAAGTAGGAGTGAAGGAAGCCACTGGATGAGATAATTGAAGTGTGGTGTTTGATAAGACGTGAATGGGTTACAAGGGAAGAAAACAGTATACATTTGAATTTGGGAATGAAGAAAAGTAGTCAGAGCAAGCTTTGTAATGAAGCATTACACGCTGGTTTGTATATATAGTGGATATACATAAAGGTTATATGAGTAGGCATGCATATGTTGGTAAGTATCTTTTCAATATTTAAATATCCTAGTGTGATCCTCAGATCACTTCATTCTTATATTACCTTTGTGACTTTGTTATCAACCATTTCCATATTTCATTTTGTTGTATGTCACATAGTTATTTTAAAGGACCACATGTCTTATTCATCTCCTAGAAAAATTTAGACAATTTTATTAAAAATAAATAAAAAATGGGTATTTTTCTATAATAGTTTAGTTGATTTAAAGTTTTATTTCCTTCATGATTTCAGAAATGTCACAAAAGTAATGACAAATGATACTTTCTTACATGAGCCAAAAAATGAAATAATTTACACACACACACACACACACACACAATTGTTTGTTGATGTTTGTCCTTCATTCTCAAAGAGGATCATGACATCAGGGAACTTAATACCATGACCTACAAGTGAATTGGAATTGAATGAGGGAGGGTTGTGCAAGGTCACCTGCCTCACTTTTCCCTCCAGAGCCATCAGGTCCAGTTGCCAGATCAGGATGACTGCAAATGGCCCAGGATGAAATGGGAGGCCTTGTCTTTTTAATGCTAAGGTCTTCAACAGGTCTAAATTTGACTGAGGCAATACCCATTCAGTAATTAAGGATAAGTAGCAATTGAGCAAATGCCCCTTTTCACTTAGTACATACTTTGATCCAGCAATGTCTCTCATGGGCTTATATCCCAAAGAGATAATTAAAAAGGGAAAAGGACCCACATGTGTAAAAATGTTTGTGGCAGCCCTTTTTGTAGTGACAAGGAACTGGAAATTGAGTGGATGTCCATCAGTTGGAGAATGGCTGAATAAACTATGGGATATGAATGTCATGGAATATTATTGTTTTACAAGAAATAATGAGTAGACCGGGGCAGCTAGGTGGCGCAGTGGTTAGAGCACCAGCCCTGAAGTCAGGAGGACCTGAGTTCAAATCTGGTCTCAGACACTTCCTAGCTGTGTGACCCTGGGCAAGTCACTTAACCCCAATTGCCTCAGCAAAAAGCAAAAAAAAAAAAAAAAAAAAAGAAATAATGAGTAGACCGATTTCAGGAAATTCTGGAAAGACTTACATGAACTGATGCTAAGTGAAGTGAGCAAACCAAGAGAATATCGTACATTATAACAACAAAACTCTGTGATGACCAACTGATAGATTCAGTTCTTTTCAGCAATGAGGTGATTCAGGGCAATTCCAATAAATTTGTAATAGTGCCATCCTATTTGTAAATATTTATTTGAAATCATTATCAGTGTTGTTGATCTTCAGGAATCAACCACAAATTTCTCACTACATTATTATTATAATGAAAGGAGTATAGGTAATGAACCGCCAGATGATGGACAGAATATTTCATTACATATAGAAAAGGTAGATTAGAATACTTTGTAGTGTCTTTAGTATATGTTTCTGCCTTTGGTTGAGGCCAAATTTGCATGAAAATTAAAATTTTATAGAAAAGGTATATTTATCATTTTTAGAAGATGCCCACAGTATACTAAAGGTAAATGTTAATTTATTTGTGAATTTGATTGTGAAAAAGGAATTTTTGAAACTCTACCATTAAGCTGCTAGCAAAGCACATTGCTAGTATAACAAACAGCTTTGTATTTCTTTGTATTTCTGCTTTGAGATACAGCTATCTGGGGAAAATATTGAGCTAGAAGCATCAAATGTGAAAATTTAAACATTCATGATCATTAAAAATATTCTAAAAATGTAGAATTAATTTTAGCAAATGTTAAGTACAATTGCTGAATGTTTGAGATCACAACCCCCATTAATTCCCCACCCTGCAGAACTCCTCTGAACACTCCCCAATACACATACGCAGTTTATTAGATTATAACAAAATTTTTGCATGGACAACAGAAGAGGAAATGATAGTTATTTCTTTTCATGATTTTGTAATATAGTTTTATACTCTCAAGTGAGGATGTATTTGAGCTGGCATAGTTGGATTCTCCCCATAAATTGAAATAAGTCTGATCTAAAGCTCATTTACTGTCTTGGAACAGAATTGATCTTGCTTTCACATTTGATTCACCCACTGCAGATTTGGAGAGGAAGAAAAATAGCATTGTTAGGTCAGTTTAACTAGGCCAGAGTTAGACAGAAAAGGCTAGCAAACCAGTTGTTATAACATTTCTGTTTATTTTATTTTTCTTTGCTTTATTATTTATTATTGGGTTTTAGAACACTATAACTCCTTTTAATAACAGCTCTTTTGTTCTACTAGTTTGGGTCATTATCCTTCATATATGCAAAATGATTTAACCATTATTTTATCATCAGGATGGCAGTTTATAATATATAGGGTTACTTAGGTAAAACTCAAGGAGATATAGTTAATATGAAATATTCAGCTTAAAAATAACTTTGAAAGGACATCTTAAGTATGACAGATTATAGTCTTCTAATTTGAAATTTCAAAAAAATATAGTTCTTTAACCTGTAATTTCTGTAATTTTTTTGTTACATTTTGTGCCCCTTTTGAAGCAACAATTTAAATACATTTCATTGGCATTTTTACATTTTTTAAAAGTATAAGATCTTTTATAGGAACTGCTATATCATTTATCTGATTATCATGCACAAATAACTTTGTGATTAAAGAAAACAATTAGGGAACTATTTTTGTTTCATGTTTGTGAGTTTTGTAGAGGAATTATATTTAAAATAAAAATGGATATTAACATTTTTATTAATATTTTTCTTACCACTAGATAGTAAATGATGATGAGAAAAGAAATATACATGGCCAACAGAAGTGTGTGTGTGTGTGTGTGTGTGTGTGTGTGTGCGCGCGCGCATGCACGCGTGGAGGTACTAAAATTTAGCTTTTTGGGCACCACAAATGACATACTCATCTATACAATTATTTCTATCATATGATTTGAGAGGAAAACTTAACTTTTGGCTTATTTAACATAAAATATTCTTTAAAACCACCCAAAAAAATAAAAACTATGCCATTTAGATATTCATCTAGATTTGCAATGTTTAGTTAAAAAAAAAAGAAAAGAAAAGAACTATATTTGAATTCTCATGAGAGGAGAGAAATAAAAAATATCACAACTGTACTCTGGCCAATAAGGCATGAGGCAGCTAATTGCTTCCTGTCCCTTTTGAAATTACTCAGACTGAAAAAGATAGTATTTATTGATTTACTGTATAGCAAATGTCCCATTGTCTCTCCTCCTATAACACCTATGTACGTGTGCACATGTACACATTCACATACATACACACTTGCATGGGAAAGGTAGCTGCATATCTATCCTTACCTATGATCCAACTTGCTTAAATTAGAAAAAAAATACTGTCCTTGGTTAATTCTCAGTCATTCTCTGTGAAAGAAAATTACACAGATTTTTAAATGAAAACCAGAATACATTTTAAACGCCTAAGTATTTAATATATTTTAAATTATGCTTATAGGAATTTAGACACCAGGAAAAAAAAAAACCTCAATAGGTTGTATTGTGGGATTTAATGCCTTTCTTTTGAAAAATTACCTTTTTTTCTTTTCTGCCTATGGCTTCTCTTAGTGAAGACAATTCAGTGATAATTCATTTTAATAATATATATGTCTGAACATATTTGGACATATTTCATGTGAAGTTCAATTTTCATATTTAATCATCAATTTCCTGATTTGTTTATATTAGTGAAATATTTACATGGAAGAAAATTTAGTTGACGTTGAAATACATTATTTTCATCTACATGGGAGTTACTTGACAAATCTTATAAATATTATATTTGATGAATATGTAATTTTACATAGCACAAATAAAAGATCATTTTATAGTATAGAAGCATGGAAAATTGTGCTTAGGGCTTTTGGGCTAACATTTTTAAATTTCTACACAGTATTCTTTTTTCATTTTTTATCTTGGATATAAATTATATATAGTATGATTTATTTATGCCAAAGTAAAATAAAAAAAATTAAAGATAGCATCCAGAAGGATCCTATTAATCTACAGAAAATAATTTTTTCTGAAATATGAAATGAATATATAGATAAAAGTTCACACATTTACAAAGCATTATAGAATCTGGGCATTTATTTCATATATGAGAAAATTATCTGCTATTTTGGATTATATGCATCAGGACTTGTATCCATTAGTACCAATATGATGTAGCAGATAATAGTATGGAACTGGCATCAATAGAAGTTTGAGTTTAAATCCTACTTCTGACACCAGTTGTGTGACCATTGACAAGCATTTTATTGCTCTGTGTTCAGTAATAATACTTGTGTTTCAGCCTTGCTAAAGTTTAAAATGTGGTGTTATTATTTTTTTTAATCACCATGATCTAAGGAATACTATAGCAACCCTTTATATGAAAGGGAGAGTGTTTTGTGCTTGGTGGTATTCTTCATGTTTTATTGAGTATATTTCATTCAAACTTAAGCATAATTTTTAGATATGCAACTTTTAATTTTTATATGGACTTGAATTTTTCATTTATATTTTAAAATGAAATTTGTTTTAAGTTTTTCTATCCACTTAGTAAAAAGGTAGATTGTAAATATGTTTAAAATCAGTAGTAGCACCATCTCAAAACTGTTAATTTAGGCTTTGGCTACTATTGCAGGGCTGATATGTATTGGCGAATTCACATTAGCATAGCCACTACTTGTCCTGCATTAGATAATGGACTCAAAGGTTAAGAGCAAAGGATCTCAACAGCTCCAATCAGCAGAGCTTTTCCAGGGCTAATTACCTCTTTACTGCGCTGACTCTAATGTGACATGTTTATTGCCTTAACTAACAACTCATTAGCTTAGTTGATGTTTTTGTCAATATTAATTCGTTCATTTAAGCCAAGTCAAAGCTTAAACAAAGATGTCCAGACTGAGAAACGGGAAGCAGAATGACTTTTGTTTGCTCATCTTTTTTTTTTTCCTTCTTATTTCTCAACTTCAATAAAGTAAATACATGAGAAAGTAGTACTCAAGATATGTCTTGCAAACTATCTGTCCATCTTCTAGTGTTTTTAATAGTAGTAATAATTTTTCATTAAAAGCAGTACAAGTTGCATCTCATAACTTGATATTTTTAATCAGGAACAAATTACTGTTGACCTTGAATATAGGTCTATAAAAGGTTAATTACCAATGCTTTTCTAAGGTACTTAATATTTACTCATTTTACTGTGGCTGTTATTTTAAAAATCAAATCACTTTTCATATTACTTCTGTTTTTTTCAAATGAAATACCTGTAAGAATTGCTTTACATTTCTTTGATAGCAGTTAATAATTTAATTAGCTAAGTTTGAATTTTTTTTAAAAAAGGAAGAGAGGAGCAGTTATGAACTTATAAATGAACTAATTTACTTCCTTTTGGGTTCTTGTCATATTTGTGGTTAACACAAATGAGCTTTCTCAAGAAATATTGCTTTAGCTTCACTTATTTTTGAACAATGATTAAATTATTATAGGCAAGTGGCAGTTTTGGAAGATAAAATTAAATGGATATCATCCTTCTATTGAGGAATGAGTTCCTCACTTTAGATTTAAGACCAATAAGAACTGCTTTGTAAATTATTTCTTACAGTGGGTTTAATAGGAAACAAATTTCCTGAAGGAGTTAAAATGTCTAGCTACTCATTCTTTCCTCAGAAATGGTACTCTTAAAACAATATAAAGAAATTTAAGATTCTAATATTAGATAAAAGAGTAATAAGTAGGCCATAATATATTAATTACAAAGAATTGTGTAAGAGAAATGATCTGCATATGATATGTTAGCAGAGAAATCTGAAAAGGAGCTAGTCATATGGTGAGAATATGATTAATTTTGATCATTTAATATTATTATTAATAATAATAAGATTGATTAATAAGGGGGAAAGAACATTCCTTCATTGGTATCAAAAGACCTGGAGAGAGGCCCCTTGGGTGTTGTGTGGATTTTTAGGGATTGATGGGAAGAGAAACAGATAGAAAGACATGTTGAATAAGGATAAGAAGAAAGGCTGAATGAACTCCAGTTTCTTTAAGTGGAGGAATTGCTTTCACTCATAGGATGAAAGACTCAATGAAGTAAGGAATTAGGTGAGCATTCTCTCCCTCTCTTCCCTCCCTTTCTCCCTTTCCTTCTCCCTCTCTCCTCCTCTGTGCTCACTCTCTTCCTCCCTCTTCTCCTTCTTCTCTTCCTTTCTCCTCCTCTCCTCCTCTCTCCCTCTCCCTCTCTCTCTCTGTCTTTCATGACTTGAGATAATACTTGCTCCCCACCCTCTGACTCATAGCTGAACTTATCAAGTGAATGTTACCTATGAAATAGTCATTTTGAAAAACTATATTCCAATAATACTTACATTATTCAAAACACTTGTAGAATTCCTCTTTTTGAATTATCTCCATAGTCAATTAAAAAAGCTTCACAAAAATACATGTTTCACAGTCTTTTTAGTCACACAGTGAATTTTACCAAAAAATAATTATCTAGCTTGATTGTTACCCTAATTAATTAGCAATCATTTATCAAGCAAACACTATGTGCCATATAGTGTGCTAAGTATTGAAAATACAAAGACAAAAGTAAAACAATGCCTATTTTCAAGGTGCTTCCATTCTAACAGGTGAAATAAGATGTTCATACAAAATACACATATTGATATAATTTGATGAAAGGAGAATATTAGGAACTAGGAGATGAAGAAAGAATTCATGAAAATGGTTTCACCTAAGCAGAGTTTTGAAGAAAACAGGTGATTCCTGCAAACAGGTCAGGAGAAATTATATTCTAGTCACGAAGTGTCACATGTGAGGAAAATAAAAAAAGATTCACTTGGCTGGCTAGTAAAATATGTGGAGGGGAGGAATTTCCAATAAAGCTTAAAAGGTAGAAGGGAGAAATGTTATGGTAAGCTTTGAATACTACACAGAAGAGTTTGTGTTTACCCTAAATGCAATGCAATGCAATTTCCTCATGAAGGATCATATAGTTCTGGCCTTTACTTTAGGGACATTTACTTTATGACTGTAAGAGTCTGTTATGAAATAAGAAAGTTCAAAAGAAGATATCATTCAGAAGGCAATTGCTTAAAAAGTAGACCTTGAATAACTCATTTCATTTTTAGATTGTAAGCTCCTTGAGGGCACAGACTGGTTTCCCCCCCATCCCTCCCTTTTTTTTCCTCTTCTTTTTATATCTCCAGTACTATGCAGCGTGCCTGGCACATAGTAGGTGCTTAATAAATCTTTGATCGATTGACCATTGTTTTTTCTTGTATAAAATGTGACTTCTGATCATAATCTGCAGTTCCATTTAGTTCCACAATCGTATAATTCTCTGAAATAATTTGAATATTTCAGTATTCATTGTATATTTGAATATATAGTGAGTATTTTCAGGGTATAATAATCATTTGGTTGCATAAGTTTTAATAATGTTTAAAATGTCATATTATTAAATGAGATATACATAATGTGCTTTACAAACCATAAGGCATTATATAAATGTTACCTGTAAATATTATTTCATAAATATATATCATATGAGACTTTGTATCTGCATAGTTGCTCTTAGAAAACATAACAATGATTTTTTTGCATTCTATTAAAAACAATTCCTCATAATTTTATAAAGATTTATGTTAAGCTCTTAGCAGATTTAAAAATACTAATTATAGAGTCTTACCATATTTGCTTGTAGTACATTTTTCTAGTTTTCCTAAGCTCGACCCATAGCTACTTTATTCACAGCTCTATGACTTGAGTAATTAGAGAACTCATTTACCCTAAGTCCATACTTTAATTCAAGCATTAGATACTAATGACCCTAATAAATAGGAAGTTGAAGAAAGTTGTAAATGTAATGGATGCTGAGAAGCAAGGAATTGTGTAATTTTTTCCATTAAAATCAGAGGACGTGGTATCTAGTCCCTAAACTGACACTATCTGAAAACCCATTTATAGGAATTTCAACTCATGCCATTAGGCTCACAGTAGCTAGCCAAGAATAGGACTTACTGAATTTTTGTTGCCTTTGATTTAACATTTCTCTGAGCAGTGTGCTCAAAGAAGGACATCACTAGACGGCTAAAGGAGTCCATGAACTTCTTAAGGACAGGAACTGTTTCACTTCTGTATCCCAATACTTAGACATGTAGACTTTAAATAATGTTTGTTGAGTAAAAGACTGGTTAAAATATGGAACATATGCAATGATGAGATAATTAATATAAAACACTTTGCAAATCCTAAAGTATTAAAAATTCCAACTATTATTATTATTATTTGTATTTCCTCCTTTCTTTCCTTCCTTCCCTCCCTCCTTGTCCCTTCCTTCCTTCTTAGAGGTGAAATTAGATCTGGATACACATGAGTTTAGGAGTCAGCTACATAGATGTGCTAATTAAGCTTCTGGATGTGATCACCAAGAGGGAGAAGTTAAAAGGAAAGAATTAGAAGACCTAGGGTAAAGCTTTGGGGAACATTTATATATCAGGTTGAGAGGGAGATTGTGAACCAGCAAAAAAGACAGAGAAGAAACTCTCACATGTAGGAAGGGAAAAAGAAAGCAATGCCATGGTAACTCAGGAATGAGAGCATATCCATGAGGAGAAAGTGATCATGATATCAAATTTTATAGAAAGGTTAAATATACTGAGAACTGATAAAAAAAAAATCCCATTAGATTTGACAATTAAAAAATCATTGGTAGACTTCAAGTACTTTCAGTAGGATGGTTACAGTAGAAGCCAGATTTCAAGGTATAGCTGAGAGGTGATAAAGAACTAGAAACAACCTTTTTTTTTTTTTTTTTTTTTTTTTTTTTTTTTTTTTTTTTTTTTTTTAGTTTAGTTCTTATTGAGTTATAGTGAAAAGAAATTTAGAAGTGGAAAAAAGGAAAGTTAAGGTTCTGCTTTTAAGGATTAATGGAGCCCTGAGTGTAATTCTGGAAGATTAGTAACAAGCTGATAGATAGAGAAAGATTGAAAAATTAACGAGAACTTATAGAATGGGGCAAGTTCCAAAAGAATGGAAGAAGATAGCTTTGTTAAGAAGGATCATGTCATCCTCCAAGAGTGAAACTGAGAAGGAAAGGATAATCAAAGGCACAGTGAGGCTTAGATGTATGGATGAAGAAAGATGAAAAAGCTCATAGATGTTCTTAATCTCCACACTATGGTAAAACATGAAGTTATCTGTAGATGATTGGAGGTTGAAGAGAGAGGCAAAATTTTGATGAGTAAGACAAGGAGATGATCTGAGATAAAGAAAATATGACAGAGGCTTAGCAGAAGCAAGGTAATGTGAATTTCAAGGATGATTCAAAATTTAGCAGAGGGCAGGAGAAAAGACTTTAAGGAATAGGAAAGACCTGAAAGAAGAAAAATAAGGAGTGATTGAAAGTTGAGGGGAACAGAAAATTTATCCAGAAGAAAATAATGAGAAAAGAGAGTTAAATTGTTTTATTTTTACATATTTTTCCTACACCTATTAATAGATCATAAATTCCTTGAGTGTAACAACCACTTTCCATGTAATTATAGACTTAAAGAAAGGACTGTAATACCAGAGAAACTGAGGCAAGACAGAGATTGATTTTTGATCTTTTAATGTGGAGAGTTTTAGGCTAGCCAACTGATTGGAACTCATGCAAACTTGGCGGGGGGGGGGGGGGGACCAATCCTGTCAGCTGAGGGGAAAATAGATTAGAGTCAGGAAGACCAGTTAGGGAAGTTATGAAGGATTAAACTAGGATTTGAATTATATATAGAGAAAAGGATATATTTGAGGATATATATTCGAAATAGTAAGATTTAGCAATTGGTTGGATTTGTGGAGCAAATGAGATTAAAGTGTCAAGGATGACATCAAAATTGTGGACCTAGGTAAAAAAGGAAGATGGTGGTTTAGTCAACAGGAATTGGCAAATTCTGAAGGAACAAGAATTTAGAGTGAAAGATTTGAACATATTTAATTTGATATATCCAAGGTGCAGCTGGAAATTCATGACTATAACTCAACAGAGAGAGTAGGACAGAACATATAGACATATGGAAATCATCAGAATGAAAATGGTCATTAAAGAGTGAAAAGAGAAGATAGTCTATGCCAAAATCTGTTCTTATGATTAGAGCATTTGGCTTGGATGAAGAAACAGAGAAGAGAATATAAGAATATAAGAAATCAAATGTAAAAATGTCAAGAAAGATCAGGATTGAGAAAAACCCATCAGATTAGATAATTACAAAATCCTGGATAACAGCATAGGGCAGAAAAGAGAATAGGATGTTTCAATTGAGAGTTTCTTAAGGATGAAAAAGACATCTGTATATTTATAGGCAATGAGGAAGGAGCCATTAGATTAAAAAAAAAGTTTGAAGATAAGAGAAGTGGGGGATGTAATGAGAGGATGAAATAAAGGGGTTAGATAAACAGATTTGTCTTGCAAGAAGGACCACTTATGTCTTTTCTTTCATTCCTTCTTCACTTTTTCCTTGCTTCCTAGCATGACTGTCATGTACAATTATATATGTGTGATGTTGGAATTAAGTTTTTTCTTCTAAGTTAAAATTGACTAAGTACTAATTTTTCCACTAATTTTTCCTAATGGTTTAGAATTTAAGGCTCTTCACAGTCCATACACTTCCTACTTTTCCAGTCTTTTTAGTTTACTTTCTTCTACATGCTCAGGTGTACTGATCTTGTTTTTCTTGATCAAACATGATAGTTTATTTCTTGTTTTCATACATTTACATTGACTGTCCCCTTTGCCTAGAATGCCCTCCCTTCACAACTTTACATTTAGTTCCCCTAGCTTCTTTCAAGACCCAGCTCAAATCCCACCTTACATGGGAAGCCTTTCCCCACCATTTGCTAACATTTTCTCCTTTCAGGTTACTTTCCATCTACTTTATATGTTGCATATATAAGTAGTTACATATTATGTTTGCATGAGAATTCAAACTCCTTGAAGGTAAGGGCTGTTTTTGCCTTTCTTTGTATACCTGATGTTTAGAGTAGTGACACTCATCCAATAAACAAGTGGTTTTTAACTAACAGTTTGCTTCCAATCTATTTTTCCAAATTTATGTGTTCTCTTTCATAGACTTTCTGTCCATAGTCAAGTTGAACAACTGTCCATGTCTAGTTTCTGTGTATTCATGCTACGTACTCCCCATTAATGCATTTGCTTATGATCTCAGAATTGTCAGGAGTCAGTTGAGCAGGTACTATGAAAGTGCTGGGGATACAAAGAAAGTAAAAAGAATAGTTCCTATTCTTGTGAAGCTTATAGTATAATAAGGAAGACAAGATATAGACAGGATAAATTGAGGGTAGTCTCGGAGGGAAGGTGTGACCAGTACTTAGGCATTTTAAAAAATGCTTTTTAAGTGGCTTTCTCTTTTAAGGAGAATGTTTAGTTTTTAGAGGAGGTGATATTTCTTCAGTGTTTAATGTCATTTGAAATATATTTAAAAGAAATAAATCAAGTGCCAATAAAAATAAAATGTTTATAACTAAGCTGAATCAAAACAATTAAATGCCCTAAAAAATAAAATCTTGTTAATTTGGAACTTAGGATTTAAAAGAATCTATATTTTTTGAGTTAAGCATGTTTATAATATAGAATTTCTGTAAAAGGACAGAAAAAGTTCTAATTGCTTTGCACTTGACAATGTTGAGCAAATCAGTATCATATTAAAGAGATTTAAAAAACTTGTTTTTTAAACTGATTTTTAAAAATTTAACTAGATTGTATTATACTGATTTCTTAAACCATGGTCATATTATTTATTTCTCTTTCCCTCTGCCCCCTAGAGTACTTAAATAAAACTCATAAGACCTAAGTTTTTCTTCCGACTGTCATTTACTATCCAAGTAACCTAAGAGAAGTTACTGACCCTTCTGGTCCTCACTTTTCCTTATCCATAAAATAATGTGATTAAGTGATCTATCTCTCAGAGGTAGGCCCCTTGCAACTCTAAAATTCTAAGATTTCATTTCAGAGAAAAATTATAAAAACTGTATCTAAGAATTATATTAATAGAAGACAAAACATCTAACTTAAAAGAATGATTGCATTTAGAGAATTCCATTCCTATGTAATAGGTCCTGCCTTCAAATTATTTTCAGATAGACTGTTTCTGTGGTGCTATAGCTTTTTGCAATCTTTGTTCTCTGACACACATACTTAAGAGTGGGCAAAGACTGCCTTCACTTGGTAACACCATGAAATAAATACCCAATCATTATTAATTCATTTAGTATTATTATAACAACATAAATCATCATAAACTTATTTGGTTTTAAAGTGTGTATAGTATCTTATCCCACAGGAATATCTTTGTAATTGAGCTATTTATTATTGTATCAATATTTTTAATGTGTCATTTCTTTTTTCTATTTCTATTTCAACTACATGGATAGATAGTTTCTATTTCTTCCTTTATTTATTCAGTATTTTCTTTGTAGGCATTGGCAATCTTATTAATACCCTAAAGCATATAAGCTTATATCTTTCCATATAGAAACTTAAGCTGAGAAAATTATGCATTCAGTTTTACATCTGAAAGGGCAATGAGAGATTCCATAATTTAATCTTCTGTTTTTTAGATAAGAAAACTAAGACTGAGAAAGTAAAGTTTGTTTAGCCCAAGATCACTTCTGATTATTAATTTTTGCCTGATTCGTGTCTAATTAGTACTTCTCTTAAAGCAGAGTTATTTCAAGAATAATAAAAGTTTTGATGGAGGCACATTGCAAATATAATGTTTAATTTTTTAAAGTTGCAAACAGACACTTATGACTATATGCTCATAGCAACAGATTATGAATATTGAGCATATGTGCTCAATTTTCTTTTGAGAAAGTTATAAGAAAGTTAATCTGAGGCTTATACTTACTATTTTGTGGATAGTTTATTGGCTGTAATCATTAGATTTCTTTTCAATTTTAAAAATTCTTTGTTGTCTCTACTCATATTGGATATCAACAATTTTACTTGTTATATATACTTTAGCTGTCATCACTCTTATTGTATTTCTTACATATATGATAGGTATTATGCATAATGAAAGACAAAGGTCTAGATCAAGTCAAGTAAGTCCATAAGCATTTGTTTAAAAAAAAAGTTTAATATAATCAAGGCTTGGGTTAAAAACTGAGGATTTTTAAGAGCACAGATACTGTTTTCATCCTTTCTTTTAATTGAACACCTTCCAAATAAAAAGGCTTAATTTAGAAATGGACAGATTTGGACCCCAGGCTGATTGGTCAAGATTCATTTATTAATTGTCTGCTATGTGCTGTGAGCCAACAAAACTAAGTGCTGAGGATACAGAGAAAGATAAAAGCAATCCCTCAAGGAGCTTATAATCTAATGGAGGAGACAATGTGAAAATAAATTTGTGCAAAGAAGAAAATATAGGATAAATTGGAAATAATATAGGAGGGAAAGCACTAATATTAACGGGGATCTTATTTAATAACCTATAGTCTTACCCATGGCACTCAAGATGAGGTTCCCTGGACTCTGCCTGTGTATTCTCATTCTACCAGTTTTGTCACCACTCTCAAGGCTAAATTAGTTGATTTGGGGACTTTTTTTTTTCCCATTCCTTATATCAACTTTGAGTCATGTGCTGAATTTGATAAAGATTGTCTAAGATCAGAAGGGATGAACTCTCAATTCTTAGCTACACAACTTAAATGTTTTCATACATTCAAGTACTCTACTTTTCCAGTCTTCCCATGTCCTGAATACTAGTTTGAAATCATAGAAACTCTGACCTAAGAAGCTATGGATTGTTTGCCTGGAGGGCAATTTCATCTCTGCAGTTAAAGAAGTCAGAATTATTTATCACTTGGTAGCAGTTATGAAGAGGAAGATTTTCAGTATAAGAAATAACTTATATTGATAAGCACTCCATAAATAGGATTAGTGCTTTCCTAAATAATGAATCATCATTATTAGAAGTATTCAGTTAGATAACTACTTGGGGATATTCCAACTCAGATTTTTGGTTCAGAATATAACCCACTACTGTTGCTGCTCTCCTGCTACTACTACTACTACTTCTACTACTTCTACTTAGCATTTATATAGTGCTTTAAGATTTAAAGTTTAAAAAAAATTTTTTTAAAAGATTTAAAGTTTTTTAAGATTTAAGTTTTCATATTATAGTCAAATATTTTTAAATAGTTTTCTATTGTTTGTTACAGTATAATAGGAAAAATTACATATGCAGTGAGTTATCAGGAAAGTGCGATTTACTGGGTTATTGTTTTACTGAAGTTAAAGAATAAACCTGAAAACAGTTAATTGTGAATTATACTGATAACATAAAACGATTCTTTTTTCTGTACCAGCTAATTTGGATCTGATTAGGTTTATGATTTCTTGGTAGTGTGTGTGAGATTGTGTGTGTGTGAGTGTGTGCTTGTGCACGCACATGCACATGTGTATACACAGCTGCATCATCTGCAAACTGGCGATTGAGATCATATTTCTCCATGGGGTAGGGACAGTTGAAAAAAATACACATATTAACCAGGTTATCCTAAATTTATGCTCTAGCAAGTTGTGCTACATGGCATGGTTGTTGGCATTCTAACTGGGAGCTAGTGATATGAAAGCTGTGTTCTTTTTTGAATGTACTGGTTAAAAGATTTCAATTGAGGATATTCTTGTTTTAGGCATATCTCAGAATAAGGAATTTATTGAATACAGCTAAATTTAATTGCATATGTCATGATCTCTTATTTTTCTTAAAGTAAATGAATATTTCCTTGAATGTATACTCTGATAAGTATTCTTGAGTAATATGCAAATGTGTGACATGTTCCTGCCATCAGATTGCTAATGACTTAGATGGGAGAGGGAAAACTTAAAAGTATAAAAGTTAAATGATGTGATTTCATAAGAAACACATAGCTTATTACAAATTAATTTTGTATCAAGCAATTTTTTTAGGAGTTCTACAAAGGAAAAGTTTAGTCTAAGGCTTTAATAAGAAAAGAGGGAGAATTTGTGCTGAATCTTAAGACTGGGAAGGAATTATATAGGCAGAGAGAAACTGACAAGGCAGTTAATGGGGATGTAACAGGGAAATGTAATGGCATTTTCAAAGGCATAGAGACAGGAAAGCAGTGAGCAGCTTGATGAACCAGAATGTTGGTAGAACATGGGGGTGGCAATAACAATTGAGAGTTTCATTGTAAACAAGTGATGGAGTATACCATGATCATGGATTTAGAATTCATATCATACATAATAAGGAGTCATTTAAACATTTTGCGAAGGGAATGATATGATCAATGCTGGGTCTTAGGAAGATTTATTTAGGAACTATGTTCAGGATAAATTAATCTGTTCAACTCTTTTAGTTTGGTTTTCATGAATATCAAATTTTAAGATGTTAGTTGCTTAACATAAACCAAAAAGGGTTATTTTGAAGAAAGCATAAAACTTAGCCAAATATTATCCCTGAATTGTTCCTTATGACAGTATTAACAAACTGCCTCTCAACTAAAATATCCAAAAGTTCAAAAGGGAATTTGGAAAGTTGAAAGCCACATGGCCTTTATTATTTTCTTACTTTTGTTGAATGTTAGATGTCAGTAATAAATAAGTGAGTTCATTACTATAGTTCATTCTCTAGATTATATAAGCTTTGCTTATTTGTTGCCAGAGAAAATGGTCAGTTACTCAGATTTAATTAGTAATGTGAAATATAAGAGAACAAAATGACATAAGAAATTTTAACATGTGGGCATTATTTTTTTAAAAGGAGATGTGATTTAGAAGAGTAAATGTGTAGGATAGCTGCCTTTTCTATACAACCATGTAGCCTTTGTGTGAAGCGTCAATCACTTTCAAAGTAGCAACAGCCACACATGTGGTCCATTCCAGGGCAAAAGATCTTTTATGGACTATTGCTGGTTTTCCCTATTCTGTCATATTGTTAAAACACTACCAGCATATGAGAGGCAAGTGGTCACCTTCCCCATGCTTTCTATTTTACTTTGTTAGGAGAATGATTGAAAATATCAAGAAATCTCCCACTTACCCATTGTTTATTTTTGCTCTTAGGAAAAAATTGTCAGAGTAGTGAGTAAGTTGCCTGTAGAGCTCCCACCACAGAGACTGATAGAATTCAGCAATGTCTCTACTATTGCCAGAATGCTCCTTGCTGTAATGAACACAGCAATGGCAAGGTACATTTAGGGAAAATAATGATTGAAATACTATAAAACATTGTACTTAGGAAACTTTACTTCACCTTTGCAATATTACTTACCAAAGATATGTCCCTAGGCAGCCCTATTCGTTTAGATTGAAAGCCACTGCTGCTGGTTTCTTACAGAAGGTCCTTGGAGAGTAGCAGCAAGATTTTCTCTGCAGCTCTTACAACTTCCTAGAAGTAAAGAATAAACAGGGAAGTGGGAGATTTCTTGACATTTTGAAATATCATTTCAACATTTGAGTGTTGTAAACAGCATGAGGAATGTATGTGTCCGTGAAGGCAGATGTATTTCTTGAGCTGGTTTTGTTGTTGTTGTTGTTGTTGTTTTTTAATTAAAGCTTTTTATTTGCAAAACATATGCATGGGTAATTTTTCAGCATTGACCCTTGCAAAACTTTCTATTCCAAATGTATCCCTCCTTCCCCCCACCCTCTTCCCTAGATGTTAGGTAGTCCAATACATATTAAATATGTTAAAATATATGATAAATCCAATACATGTATACATAGTTATACAGTTTTCTTGCTGCACAAGAAAAATCAGATCAAAAAGGAAAAAAAAAACCTGAGAAGTAAAAAAAATGCAAGCAAACATCAACAGAAAGCATGAAGATGTTATGTTGTGGTCCATACTCAGATCCCACAGGCCTCTTCTGGATGTATATGACTATCTTCATTGCTGAACAATAGGAACTGGTTTGGAACATTTCATTGTTGAAGAGAGCCATGTCCAGAATTGATCATCATATAATCTTGTTGTTGCCGTGTATAATGATCTCCTGGTTCTGCTCACTTCACTTAGTATCAGTTCATGCAAGTCTCTCCAGGCCTCTCTGAAATCATCCTGCTGGTCATTTCTTACAGAACAATAATATTCCATGATATTCATATGCCATAATTTATTCAACTATTCTCCAATTGATGGGCATCCATTCAGTTTCCAGTTTCTTGCCACTGCAAAAAGGACTGCCACAAACATTTTTGCACATGTGGGGCCCTTTCCCTCCTTTATGATCTCTTTAGGATATAATCTTTGTAGAAACACTGCTGGGTCAAAGGATATACAGTTTGATAACTTTTGAGCATAGTTCCAAATTGCTAGTCTCCAAATTGCAAGAGTCAATGTTGTCAATGTTTGGATCCGTTCACAGTTCCACCAACAATGTATCAGTGTCCCAGTTTTCCTATATCCCCTCCAACATTCATCATTATCTTTTCCTGCCATCTTAGCTACTCTGACATCTATGTAGTGGTATCTCAGTTGTCTTAAATGAGTTGCATTTCTCTGATCAGTAGTGATTTGGAGCACCTTTTCATATGACAGTTTGTTTCATCAGGTGAAAATTGTTCATATCCTTTGACCATTTATCAATTGGAGAATGGCTTGAATTCTTATATAAATTTGAGTTAATTCTCCATATATTTTAGAAATGAGGCCTTTATCAGAACCTTTAAATGTAAAAATATTTTCCCAATTTATTGCTTCTCTTCTAATCTTGCCTGCATTAGTTTTGTTTGTACAAAACCTTTTTAACTTAATATAATCAAAATTATCTACTTTGTGATCAATAATGATCTCTAGTTCTTCATTGGTCACACATTCCTTCCTCTTCCACAGATCTGAGAGGTAAACTTAGATCCTATGTTCTTCTAATTTGTTAATAATATCATTCTTTTTGTCTAGATCATGAACCCATTTCGACTTTTTCTTGGTATGTGGTGTTAAATGTGGGTCACTGCCTAGTTTCTGCCATACTAGTTTACAATTTTCCCAGTAGTTTTTGTCAATTACTGAGTTCTTATCCTAAAAGCTGGGGTCTTTGGGTTTGTCAAACACTAGATTACTGTAGTCTTTGACTATTTTGTCCTGTGAACCTAATCTATTCCACTGATCAGCTACTCTGTTTCTTAGCCAGTACCAAATGGTTATGATGACTGCTGCTTTATAATATAGTTTTAGATCTGGTACTGCTAGGTTACCTTCATAAGCATTTTTTTCATTAATTCCTTTGAAATTCTTAATCATTTGTTCTTCCAGATGAATTTTGTTGCTATTTTTTTCTAGGTCAGCAAAATAGTTTCTTGGGAGTTTGGTATAGCACTAAATAAATAGATTAGTTTAGGGAGTATTGTCATCCTTATTATATTTGCTCAACCTATCCAAGAGCACTTGATATTTTTCCAGTTGTTTACATCTGACTTTGTGTAGAAAGTGTTTTGTGGTTTTGCTTTTATAGTTCCTGACTTTCCCTTGGCAGATAGATTCCCAAATATTTTATGCTATTGACAGTTATTTTTTTTTTAATTAAAGCTTTTTATTTGTATAACATATGTATGGGTAGTTCCTCAGCATTGATCTTTACAAAGCTTTCTGTTACAAATTTTACCCCCAGTCCCCTCCCCTCCCCTAGATGGCAGGAAGTCCACTACTTGTTAATAATGTTGAAATACTTGACAAGTTGTGCAAGAAAAATCCTATCTACAAGAAAAAAAAAGAAAATCAAAGAAAGGAAACACAATGCAAGCAAACATCTATTGACAGTTATTTTAAATGGAATTTCTCTTTGTATCTCTTGCTGTTGGATTTTGTTAGTGATATAAAACGCTAATGATTTATGTGGATTTTATTTTGTATACTGCTACTTTGCTAAAGTTGTGGATTAATTCTAATAGTTTTTTAGTTGATTCTCTAAGTTTACCATCATATCATCTGGAAAGAGTGATAATTTGGTTTCTTCATTTTCTATTCTAATTCCTTTAATCTCTTTTTCTTCTCTTATTGCCAAAGCTAACATTTCTAATACAACATTGAATAGTAATGGTGATAGTGAGCCTTGTTTCACTCCTGATCTTTTTGGGAGTGATTGCAGTTTATCTCTATTTTTTATTCCTCCTTTTTCCTCTTCTTTCAATATGATCCCCTTTCCACCTCTAGTTTCTTTTTCATATTATCATAATAAAATCAAATTATACCTACTTTCTCTATGTATAACCACAACAGAAATATAGCTCTCAAGAGTTCTTTCCTTTTTACCTTTTTATGCTTCTGTTGAGTTTTGTGTTTGGAGATCAAATTTTTTGTTCGGTTCTAGTCTTTTCATTAGAAATAGGTCTAATTCCATCTTCTTCCCTGAAAGATAATGCTCATTTTAGTTGCATAGCTTAATCTTGGCTGTAATCCCAGTTTCTTTGCTCTTCAGAATATCAGATTTCAGGCCCTTTGATCCTTTAAGCTGCTTGCAATATCTTTTCCTTGGTATAATAGTTCTGAAATTTAGCCACGCTATTCCTTGGGGATTTAATTTTAGGGTCTCTTTCAGGAAGTGATGGGTAGATTCTTTTGATTGCTATTTTACCTTCTGATTCTAAAATATCAGGGCAGTTTTCTTTTATGATCTCTTGTAAGATGGTGTCTGGGTTCTTTTTTTCATCATGGCTTTCAAGAAGCCCAATAATCCTTAGATTGTCTCTCATAGATCAGTTTTCCAGATTAGTTGTTTTTACTAGAAGATATTTCATATTTTCTTCTATTTTTTCATTTTTTTGTTTTTGTTTGACTGATTCTTGAAATCTTATTGAGTTATTCACTTACATTTGTTCAGTTCTAATTTTTAGTGTATTATTTTCTTCAGTTACCTTTTTTGCTCCTTTTGCAATTAGCCAATTAAATTTTTTCATTCATTGCATTCTTTTTCCATTTTTTCCATTCTTTCTTCTAATAATCTCATTTCATTTCCCCATTTTTCTTCTCTCTTTTAAGATCCTTTATGCAGTCTTCAAAGAAAGCCTTGTGAAATGGGGACCAGCTCATGTCTCCCTTTGGGCCTTTTTCTGGAGATGGTTTGCCTTTAGGAACCTCAGTATTTGAGGTCTTGTTCTCTCTCTCTCCATAAAAGTTGTTTATAGTGAGAGGTTTTTTTTTTATTCATTTTTTTTAAAGTTTGAAGAACAAAAGGGAAGAACTACTAAGTTCTTAAGAGCTCAGCAATCTAAATGAGGTTCTACCCAAAAGCCTTAATTTTGGAGGCAGCTGTTTTTTCCAGTGAGGAATGATATTGTATATCCACTATCATGAAAGAGATCATTCAGAAAGATTTAGAGGAAGTAGAGATAGATGAGCAGTGTTAGTTGGTAATATCTTGCTGAGAGACTGTAGTAGCCATTTGTCAATCTGCCAGTAAGTCTTGTATCTTTATAGGAAAGTTGAACTGTTCTCCCATGGTTTTTCTTAAGCTTCAAGATTTTTGTACAGCTATGTTCAAAGATACTTTGGGGAATCTTTAAGATTTTGATTCTTCCAAGATGGTAACTTGTTGCTCTATTCTTGTGATTCATATGAACACAAATGTAGAATAAACTAATAAAAATAAAATAAATAAAAATAACACATTTAAAAAAATATACTTAATATTTTTCCACCCAATTAATTATATATAAAAAAGCAATTTTTAACTTTTTTTAAATTTTGAGTTCCAAATTTTTTCCGTACCTTACTCCACTCTCCCCTTATTGAGAAAGCAAGCAATTTGATATAGTCTTGATATAAGTTATAAATGTGCAGTCATGCAAAGCATATTTACATATTAGTCATATTGTAGAAGAAAACATACAGAAAAAAAGGATACACACTATTGATCAGAGAAATGCAAATTAAGACAACTCTGAGATACCACTACACACCTGTCAGATTGGCTAAGATGACAGGAAAAGAATGATGAATATTGGAGGGGATGTGGGAAAACTGGGACACTGATAGATTATTGGTGGAACTGTGAATGGATCCAACCATTCTGGAGAGCAATTTAGAACTATGCTCAAAAAGTAATGAAACTGTGCATACCCTTTGTCTCAGCAATGTTTCTATTTGGCTTATATCCCATAGATATCTTAAAGGAAGGAAAGGGACCCACATGTGTAAAAATGTTTGTGGCAGCCCTTTTTGTAGTGGCTAGAAATTGGAAACTGATTGGATGCTCATCAATTGGAGAATGGCTGAATAAATTATAGAATATGAATGTTATGGAATATTATTGTTCTATCAGAAACGACCAGCAGGATGATTTCAGAGAGGCCTGGAAAGACTTGCATGAGCTGATGCTGAGTGAAATCAGCAGAACCAGGAGAACATTATACACAGCAACAACTATATGATGATCAATTCTGATGGACATGGCTCTCTTCAACAATGAAATGTTTCAAACCAGTTCCAATTGTTCAGTGATGAAAAAAACCATATACACCCAGAGAGAGGGTTCTGAATGTGGACCACAAGATAACATTCATGCTCTCTATTGACATTTGCTTGCATTACGTTTCCCTTCTCATATTTTTTTTTCTTGTAGATCTGACTTTTCTTGCACATCAAGATAACTGTAAAAATATATGCACATATTCGATTTGTCAAGTATTTTAACATAATTAACATGTAGTAGACTTCCTTCCATATAGGGGATGGGTGGGGACGAGGGAGGGAAATTTGTAATGGAAAGATTTGCAAGGGTCAATGTTGAAAAATTACCCATACATATGTTTTGCAAATAAAAAGATTTAATTTTAAAAAAGGATATAGTATTGTTCTTACTATGTACACTGTTCTCCTGGTTTTGCTTACATCACTTTGTGTCCTTCATGTAAGTCTTTCCAGGTTGTTCTGAGAACATCCTACTCATCATTTCTTATAATAGGACTCCATTACAATCATATGCCATAACTTGGTCATTCATTCCCTAATTGATGGATATCTCCTCAGTTTTTAATTCTTTGCCACTACTAATCCTTTTCCCCTTCTGTTTTCCTGTAGGGTGTGATAGATTTCTCTCTCCAATTGAATGTGTATATTATTCACTTTTTAAGCCAATTCCAGTGAGAGTAAGATTCAAGTGCTGCTCACAGCCCCCAGATTATCCTCCACTCTAAAAGCTCTTTTATGCCTCTATTATGGGAGAAAATTTATACCAATCTCTGTCTCCCTTCCCTCTTTTCACAGTGCATTCCTCTTTCTCACCATTGAGTTTTGTTTTTTAGATATCCTCGCATGATATTCAACTGTCACCTTTCTGTTTATATATACTTATTCTAACTGCCTCAATAATGAGAAAATTCTTAGAAATTACAAGCATTAAATTCCCATGTAGGAATAAAAATAGTTTGATCTTACTGAATTTCTTATGATTTGAATTTCCTGATTATCCTTTTTGTGTATCTCTTGAGTCTTGTATTTGAGAGTCAGATTTTTTTGTTTACCTCTGGTCTTTTCATCAAGAATGTTTGAAAAAGTTTCTATTTTTAAAATTGTTTGCTAATTTGCCCAGGCTATTTCTTGATTTTTATCTTTATAGAAAAGTTGAACTGTTCTCCCATGGTTTTCCTTAAGCTTCAAGTTTTTTTGTACAGCTATGTTCAAAACTACTTTGGGGAGTCTGTAAGATTTTGATTCTTCCAAGATGGTATGATTTGATGAGAGCTGTATTTACTACTCTCCTAGCCTGTACTGTGGTCTGTGAGTAAACACAAGCATGCTTTTCCTACCTGGAAATGTGACCATGTTCCCTGCTCCCCTGTTGCCATCATCTCTGGTGTACTATTGCAGCTCCTCGCCCCTAGGACTGTGACTTAGATCCAAGTATGAGTAATGCAACAGTCCTATATCTAGTAGCAGTAAAAGGACCCCTGTAATCTTCTGACCGACTGTCTGATCTTATTGTCTATGGTAAAAGAAGTACAGACACACCTACTGTCACCACTGATTCAGTCACTTACAAGGCTTAATGCTGTTTTCTTGTGGCATGACTATGTTCTGACAACCTGCACTGAACTGGCACTCCACTCTCAGTCCCTTTCAGTAGACCTTTCCTGCCCAACTTCTTAGTTTTCATGGACTACAAAATTGTTTCACTCTCTTTGTGGGTTTTGCCAACCCAGAATTTGTTTTCAGGCATTACTTAAAGTTGTTTGGAAGGGAATTTAAGTGAGCTTAGATATTTCCCTGCCTTTACTCTGCCATCTTGACTCTGTCCCTTGAAACAGTGCATTTTTAGAGAAATGTTTCTATAATCAAAAAATTGAGAACTTAAAGCACAGGTGTTGTTTTCATCTATACTATTGAAGGTTTTCAAAGATAGAAGAATAATTCAGAAGTAGATATCTAGTTAAGATGGCATCTTAGAGTGAGATTTGATATCAGAGATATTATTCAAAATATAGGAATGATGGAGCTCCTTTCCAGTCAAAGAGCCTTTTCTAAGCATCTACTATGTGTTGGAACCTATCCTAGGGATAGGATAGAACTTCACTGGGCATACAAAGAAACATAAAAATAATCTCTGCCTTCAAGGATCTGACATTCTAATTGGGGGAAATAACATTCAAACAACTATATACAAAAACCACATGTACAGGAAAAATTGGAGTTAATCTCAGAGGTAAGAAACTATGATTAAGGGAGACCAAAATTCTCTTGTAGAAGGTGGGTTTCAAATGAGACTTAAGAGAAGCCATGAGAAAGAACATTTCAGGAATGAGTAATAGCTAATACAAAGACTAGAGATTGAAGATGACATATTGTATGAGAGATATAGCAAGTAGGCCAGTGTCAGCAGAATATGTGGAGCATAATAAAGTATAGTGAGATTGTGAAGTTAGAAAGGGACAGAGGATATAGTGTAACCAAGAAAAGTATATATTTGCCAAGAATATTGCAAATCTAAAATGCTAATATTTTGCATTGCTTTCTAGATTCCTTCTAGAAGTATTATTTGTGTCATCAATATGCACAAACAGAAGAAATGATGGTAGTATAAACAGAAATAAGAAGTCAAGCAGAATTTAGAGGGATATGGTATAGTTTTAAATGTTCACATTTAAAATTGTTGCTGGGGGATCCAAGGTAGATGGAAATATTTAGCAGGTATTTGAAAATGTGATAACCTGGAATGTAATTGTTGTACTCATTTGCATAGAATCTTCCAGAAGAAACCAAATATTTTGCCTTTTTATTTGAAATTTGTGGAATTGCTTATGGAGAAAAAGAAGGTTGCTTGCTAAACCCAGATATTGATATTCAATAGAGTGAGACACAATGCAGCATAGTGGGAGACTTCTAGTATTATCATTTAGTCCCTTTAAGCCTTTTCCCTCATCTATAGTAGTGTGATAATGTAGTGTAATGATACTTATGTAGGTTCTTAGCATTTACCACATAGATCATTAGGAGAATCAAATTACATAATATGTAAAAATAATTTATAAACTCTTAAGTTTTACATGAATATTAATTTATTAACCTTTAATTTGTGGAACAATAAAAAGTTACGGATGATGAAGGAATGACTTAAATAGTAAGGACAGTAGAGTAGTGCAAATTATAGAAAACTAAATTGTTTTATTATTGGCTTACGAATCCTTTGCTAGATGTTCTGTGGATTCTTCTTTTTTTTTTTTTTTTGGTCTAACTTTTATAAGTCTTTCTTTGTCTTTTCCATTTTGATTCTGAGTATCTGGATGATAGCAAAATTACAAAGACAATAGTTATAATAATGATGTTAGGAATCTCTGTTCCCCTATAATTAAAAAAAAAAAACTAGTTATAAAATTATAATAGTTTGTTTAGGTTTTTATTTTTTTAACCTCTATTAATTGCCTTTAATAATGTTACCTACATTTCAACTCAGCACACACACACACACACACACAAAATATGTTTTTAAGTCCCTTCTTTGTGCCAGGCACTGTTCTAGTGTTTAAATACAAAAGTTATTGTTCACTATAGATAGTTTTTATTTAAATTTTAGATTTAAATATTTTAGAATATTAAAAACACATTTTTGAGCAGATAAGTGAATATATGTACTGGAAAATGGAAGAAAAAGTCAGTGATACTAAAACTGAAATTCCACAAGCATGTTGTTGCTTTCATTTAATGCATAAAATAGGATCAAAGAAGAGATATCAAGGAAAAGACTACTAAAGCTCAAGCAAAGTTGAAGACTGGGACAGTGATATAGAAGATGAAATAATGCCCAAAGATGTCAAGCAGGAAAAAAAAATGACATGAATGAGAAGGAAGATTAAAAAAAAAAACTTACACCCCCCCAAAAAGGAAGATGAGATAAGAAAGCCAGTAAAAGGAAGAAAAAAGAAATTATTAATTAAATCCAGAAGAAATGGAAGAGATTGGGGCTAGGCTGTTAGAGAATGTAAAATCAAGAGTATTGAAGTTAGAAGTCAAGTTAAAAACAGGGTAAAATTTTGCTGAGAATAAAAATAATGATCAAAATGAAAGAAGAAAGAGAATTAGATCACCTGTTGAAGAAAAAATTAAAAGCAAGAAAGATCATTCTGCAAGAAAAGGAAGAAATAAAGTCTAAAATCAGTAGAGGACATAGAGTCTAAACTGAGGGAAGAAACAACAACAACAAAAGTGAGGATTCTGGAAGAAAAGGAGGACATACGGTGGTGGAAACAGAAACAAAAAAAGTCACATTGCAAGAACCAGAGAAAGAATTGCAGGATAAACTCCTGGAGGAAGGAGAGGGTAGTAGTCAGTGTAACTATGCGAGAGGAAGCCCCAGAGTGTACAGTATTAGAAGGAAGAGTCTCAGCTACTCTAAGCTTTGCAAGAGGAGCAACAAATTGTTTCCTAAATACGGTCATGTCAATTTCTTTTTGTGAAATTGGAGACCAAGAAGAAAAGGAGAATATCAGCAGTGGACAGTGTTCACTGTTATCATAGTGAATGCAACTGTTAAATAGGGAATCGAAAAGTGGGGAATAAATACTGTGACTCTTAAAGATCGAACAACTGAGGGATGCAGGAAAACTAATTTTGCCATTTTCTGGGTTGGCTCCTAGCCCCAACAGTGAAACAAGATGTTCAAGATAATACTAAGAGAATAAAGGACTTTGAATGAGATCTGTTTTTTTTTTTTTAATTTCTGAACTTTACTAGTTATTCTTTTCAGGATTTGTTTACAATGATTGGATGTACTTGTTTATACCTTCCAAGAAAGACAAAAAAACACAACAAAGAATTCCTTTCTTCAAAAACAAATGAATGAATGAAATGAATGAATGAAAAACACTCTCCTAGAAAGCCTTTTAATTGAATCGTTAACCAGTATCTAAATAAAGCTACATAATATAATGGAACCATAAAAAAAGAATATATGTACTAAGACATTCATCCAGATTTATACACAATTATTCATATTTGTATTTGTAATTTCATGTATAAATATGGATAGCTGTATATAGATGATTTAAAATATGAGACATTTTAACCCCTTTTCTTTTTAATTTTTGCAATTGAATTGAACATTTAGAACATATAATGGATAAGAAAGCAAATTTCTTTATGTGAATAGTTGTCATTTTAATTCTCTTCCATAGTTATTTAAAAGCTCCATCATCTTCCTACACATATTTTCATGATCTAGTTATCCATGATTCTTTCCACTTTCTCAGTTACTGAGCCTGTCATTTGCCACATCCTACTGATTCTAACTCTTCTATCCCCTTCTTTTTAATTAATGGTTTCTTTTGGGGGCTATTATTATTATTGCCTCCTTTTTAATCTCCCTACCTTCAATCTTTCCCACTAATCCACTCTACAAATTGCTTCTCTGCCCCTCTATCCCTCCAAAAAACAACTACTTTCCTAAACTATAGGTATAATCTCACTTTCATGCCCCCAAATAGTAATGTTTTTCTAATTACTGCTTCTACAATAAAATCTAAATGCCTTAGACTAGCATTTAAGGCCCTTCACAATCTTTGGTATGAGCTTAAACTTTTGCTAATTAGTCACTTCTCTTTAGTGTTTTTTTTTTTTTAGTTAGTTTTAAGTGTTTTAAGTGACATTACTTTCCATCTACATTGTATATCTCTTATATGTACCTATTAATTGACATGTGTGCTCCCTCATTTGAATAGGAGCTCCTCAAGGACTAGGACTATGTTTTTGCCCTTTTACCCTCAGGGCTCAGCCATACATTAAACACTTAATAAATGCTTATATGATTGAGATCATAGACTGTGTTCCAGTCCAGATGGATAGCTTTTCATTTCCTGCTTTTGTGAGCACATTCATAACATGTGCTCTACCTTCCTGAATCTTGACATGTGCTCGGCCTTTCAAAATCTCGTCTTCCTTCAAGTCTCAGTTCAGTTTCTACATCTTCTTAAATTCTTCTCTGGCCCCACAGTTGTTAGTGTTCTCTCCTGCCTCTGAGAATGACTAGTGATTGTCCTCATTACTGTCCACCTTGTTGTTTCCTCCCAATGACAATGTAGCTTTTAGGGGGTAGGGATAGTCTGGTATTTTGCCTTTGTATCTTCAGCACCTGGCCATATGCATGGGTTTAATAAACATTCAGTGAAGTCTTATTTAGTTTGTCACCATGTCCCAAGTGACCTTGGGATTTTGAAAGTTATGCTAAAGAAGTCATATTCTGCCATCCCTTCTCCTGTGCTAATATGGTCTTTGCCATATATTATATCCAAGGACCAATCTAAACAATATAAAAAGATACATCATTAGTGGATTGAAAATTTGATGGCCTTTTCTTGGATGGTGGCCACCTTTGAAACACCAATAATATGTCAGTGACCCTTAATAGATTTCAAAATACCTTCCTAAATTTATTTACCTATTTATTTGTACCTTCCTAATGTTCCTTTCAAGTTTCCTTGTTATCAGATAAAATCAGAAAAAGAAGCCATGTAATAGAAAGTGGATAGAGCTCTGAGCCACTGGTCAGGATTATCTGAGTTCAAATTCTGCTTCCTTATTTACTAACTATATGACCCTAAGCATAACTTAATTTCTCTCAATCTCTATCTACCTCTGTTTCCTCAACTATAAAGAAAAGTAAAGGGAGGCATAATAACACCATCACCTATCTCACAGAGTTGTTTTTAGGACCAAATGAGATATTTGTAAAAGTGTTTGGCACACAAATAAATATTTGTTCCTTTTCCCTTCTTTGCTTCTTTCTATCCTATCCCTTTTTTTCTTTTAACACTTATTACTTGTCTGATCCTGCGCATAGTGCTTAATTTTTGTTAAGTTTGATTTCCTTATCCATAAAAATAGGTAGTTTTGTGACCCAAAAAAACCCACAAAACTATATTTATCATTGACATATTTTTGTTGTCAAATTATAATTTTTGGGAATATTAGATATAGCAATAACTTCTATAGTTCACATATAAAGCTAATTTTTACTTTGATTTTATTAAAATTCTTAAGATTTATGATCTACCTTCTCTATGAATTGTATACATTTTGTATTTCAGTACACTACTTCTTTACAATCTGAATTGTATCTAGTTCAATCTAATGTGTGAAACACAATTTGAAAACTTGTCAGAAAAAAAATCTAAGAAGCAAAGTTAACATATTCCTTTGCATTGTGTTTTGTACTTAGGCAAGGCATTGACATTTCTTCTTCTACAACCACCTAGTCCTAAACTTCCTCCTCACAGCACGATCAGAAGAACTGCTATTGATCTAATTGGACGAGGTTTTACAGTATGGGAGCCTTATATGGATGTGTCTGCTGTCCTGATGGGCCTTCTCGAGCTCTGTGCCGATGCTGAGAAGCAACTGGCTAAGTAAGTGCTCAGTTTCAGTTATTTTTATTCATTTATTCTATTTTTAAAATATACTATTATAATTGTTTTTTTGTTCTTGATTTGTAATATCATCTATTTAGGGAACTCCTTACCATTGCAGGGAGAGTCTTTAACTTATTGTGAGAATTGCTGGAGCACTGAAATGCTATGACTTGTTTTTTCATTTTCTCATAGTTTTTGACTGAGTCCATACCTGGACCTACGTCTTCCTGACTTTAAGGCCATCCTTTTACCCTATAATATCATGTGGTTGCCAATTCTAAAGGATTTTTATAAACTGACTGTTTAAGAGAGAAAAAACCCACAAACAAAATTCCAATTTTGAAAGAAAAAATGTCCATTGGGGTTCTTGAATTAGTGCCTATCAGCCAAACTGGAAATAATTTGAGAAGACCTATACTTAAGGAAGGTTATCTTGGCAGCCATTTAGGAAATTGTTAAGAGTAATCTAGACAAAAGATGATGAGATCTAAAATTAGGCTGGTAGTCTTATGAGATGTCATATATATGAGAGAAGAAAAATAACTTAGTGATTCATTTGATATGAGGGGAGGAGTTAATGAAAGGGCATGGTGAAGAACAGTTCTGAAGATGTGAATCTCGATGCCTGATTACATAATGGTACTCCCAATAAAACTTTGGAAGTTTGAACAAAAGATGGATTTATGGGGAAAGACACTGAGTTCCAGGATATATTGAATTTGAGATGCTTATGGACATTTGGGTGATATCCAATAGGCAGTTCATAATGAAAGATTAAAATTCAGGAGACAAAGTAAAACTGGTTACTTAGATTTGGAAACCATCTTTATGCATATGATAATTGAACCTAAGGGAAAATAATGAGATCACCAAAGGAGCATCAAGAAAAGTTGGACTCCAGGACAGAGCCTTGAAGGTTAAGTACAGTTAGGCAGGGGAAAGATGATAATCCAGCACTATCAAAACTCAGTAACACAATCTTGGAGTCACATGATTTTAAAATTAGGTAGAACCCTAAAATTCATCTAGTTCCATATCTTCATTGTACACATATAATAATTGAACCTTCTAGAGTTAGGTATTTTATCTAAATATAAAGGTAATCTTTACGCAAGAATTTAATTAGCAGTTGCCTCCATATAAAGAAAAATAAGCGGTTTTGTACATTGCAAATTTAAACAGGTAAATATACATGAGAAACATGAGATAAGTAATTAAATTACTGCAGTGGTATTGTCCATCTGATTCTTGACTGAGTTACTGTCTGTGGCAAACATGGATGTGTGTTTGAGGTTTTAAAATATTCTTGAGCCTAGATTTCCTCTTTTGTAAAGTGAACATATACTAGTTGATCTCAAGTCTTTTCAGCCACAAATACAAGTTTCTCAAAACATTTCTTTTGAAGGAATATATAAAATGAGAGATTCTTACTATAACTCTTTTTAGATCTCAATGTTGTATTTCCCTTAGAAACATATTCTTGGTGTTGTGGTGGGGCCTAAGGTTGAAGTCTAGACTTCCTGTTAGGGAAAAGAAGCATGAATCTAGGGGCTAGAACTGTGATGACTTGAGAGCTTTTTAGTATGGGGACTATGCACTGGTAAAAAATAAATGCAGATTCATTTGCTCTTTTTGTTGTTGTAATTCTTTTTTCATTGTATTTTGTTTCACCTACCTTTACCTTCACTTCAATCTACAGCCACAAGAGTAGATAGCTATATTCATTAGAATTTAATAATAGAGAGCAAAGTGAGAATCTCTGGAATTAGCAAGAGAATCATAAAGAGACTGAGATCATATCAGAACAAGCTTGTAGTTCAGCCGTACTTATCTGGGCATTAAATAAAAATAGAAAATCATCCTCAAGTGAAATTCATATTCTCTTTAGGAAATTTAATCTCTTTGATAACCTAAGCAGAACAGTGTTGGCCTGTTAACATTGATGAAAGCATTTATAGCAAAAACCTTGATTGCTCTGCAGTTTCTCTTCAATATTTAACATTGGCACATTCCTAAAAGATTTGTATAGTGGCTTGGTGTGGAAGACCTATATTTGTCTACCTTGGATTTTCTCTCTACTATCACTCTGAAGCTCTGACTTTCCTTTTTTCCTGTTCATTTCTGCTGCTGATTGAGCTTAAAAATTGACATCTTGTTAGGGCAAATTAAAAGTGTCGGTTTTGTTTCTGTAGTCATTTGGTTTTTGTTTTGTTTCTAAATTAAATGTTATGCTATCTAGTTGTACCACAACTGCTAAGTAATATAATCTTGACAAAAATGTGTTTTTTTTTCTTTTTAATCCTGCAATGACAATTAGTATTCTGAGTATGATAATTATGTGTAATGTTTAGTATTGCCTGCTTTATAGCAAGTAAAATCTAATTTCTAAACTATTTTATTGGGTTTTAAAAATCAGTTATTATTAAATGTACAGTATAAATATATCCATTGTTATCACTGTTTTAAAATATGGTTCATTGGGGTTTTTTTATATGCAGAAAAACAAATTTGACTTTTTAAAATTTTATAAGGATCTGTACTTTAATATAGTTCTCCATTTCCTTCTAAAAGACATTGTTGTATTTCTTATGCGTAGTTGGAAGTACTATGTAGCATTAATCCTTTATTATAGAATATATGCAGATATAAAAGATATTAAAATGCATTTGAATACCAAGTATAACATTTCATTCTTCATTTTCTTTAGGTTACATATTATTACATATAAATATTATTGATTTTCATATTATAGGCATAAAAAAACCTGAGGACAAAAGATATGTAGGTAGACATTGAATTAATTCTTGATTTTCTAGGGCAAAGGAGAAGTAGTAGCATAAATTATTTTAGTTTCTAGTTTATATATTTACTATTCATACTATTGCAAACAATACCATTTACAAGTAACAGAAATGACTAATTTAGGTTTTATCTTCTCTAGTTCTATTCTCTAGTGATAATCCTAATTTTAAGCGGTTTCCAAATTATATTGTGCTCGAGAGATGAAATTCTATCTTCTAATAATTTTATGATACCTATTCTGCCTAATATAGTATAGGATATATAATATGTGCTCAGTATATGCATTTTAAATAGATTTATTAAAATTAGAGAAATGGGGCAGCTAGGTGGCACAGTGGATAGAGCACCAGATCTATCAGAAGTCATGAGGACCTGAGTTCAAATTTGGCTTTAGACCCTCAACACTTCTTAGCTGTGTGATCTTGGGCAAGTCATTTAACCCCATTTGCTTCAGAGGGAAAAAACTAGAGAAATGTTATCAAAAGCAAATCTTATAACTTTAAAGAGCAAAAAACTTTTCAGTTTTAAAAGTAGGACTCTTATTCATCACCAAGCATAAAAATTAAAATGACCAGTAAAGAATTAGGGTTCCTCTGCTAACCTTTCTACATTTAATGTCTATGTTAATATTCTTTCTTTAGTATCCTAACTACGTCATGTCCCACTTGAGATTCCTGTTGTCACCTTTGCCAAACATACTCTCCAGTCTCTTCTCCATAGATTCAATTCCTCTGTGTCCTTTAAGTCCCAGAACAAACTCTACTTCATCTCTAAACTTTGACTTCACAGTTTTAATTCTCAATGACTTTTCTTTTCTTAGAGCTTCAACAGTGTGTGCCCTGGGCTGCCTCTACTGTTCCATTCCTTAGCTTCCCATTAACAACTAGCTAGACTACATAGAATGCCTAGTAGATGCTTAACAAATAAGCTTGTGTCTATATAAACAGATTTCTCACCCAATGGGAATGGCACTCAAATTATAATTCATTAATAATAGTAACCTCAGTTGTGTGCTTTATGTATGCAGAACTACCCCAGTGTTGGACACTGGCATAGATAAATGAAAAGTGCAGTGATTTGCAAAATAAAGTACTTTATGAAGACTAAATGGTAAGACCATGACCAGCTCTGGGCAGGGAAAGTGGGAAAGGGCATTGTGGAAGGATTCCTTTAGTTAACACATAAATTAGATTTTAAAAGATTGGTAGATTCTGGAGAGCAATTTGGAACTATGCTCAAAAAATTATCAAACTATGTATATTTGATCCAGTAGTGTCTCTCTCCACGAGGCTTATATCCCAAAGAGATCTTGAAGGAGGGAAAGGGACCCACATGTGCAAAAATGTATATGGCTGCCCTTTTTGTAGTGACAAGGAACGGGAAATTGAGTGGATACCCATCAGTTGGAGAATGGCTGAAAAAGTTATGGTATATGAATATTATGGAATATTATTATTCTATAAGAAACGATCAGCAGGAGGATTTCAGAGAGGCCTGGAGAGACTTACATGAACTGGTGCTAAGTGAAATGAGCAGAACCAGGAGATCATTGTACACGACAACATCAGTATTATACGACAGTCAATTCTGATGGACATGGCTGTTTCCAACAATGAGATGATTGAGGCCAGTTCCAATGATCTTGTGATGAAGAGAGCCATCTACACTCAGAGAGAGGACTGTGAGAACTGAATGTGGATCACAACATAGTATTTTCACTCTTTTTTTTTTTGTTATTGTTCACTTGCATTTTGTGGGAACTGAATGTGGAAGATAATTGTGTAAATATATTTACATATTTAAAAAAAGAAACCAAAATAAGATATTCCAAAAAAAAAAAATAAAAGATTGGTGGAAATTCAGTAGGCAATTATAGTATATTCATTCCAGTCATCACATACAATATGAAAAAAGGAAAGGGGTTAGAATAGAGCAGTCCATTTTCATTGATTTATCAAGTGCATAAAAGTAGCAATGTGAGCTTAGACTGAAAAGTTGTTTATATCAGATTATAGTAGGCCTTTGAATATTAAGTAAAAAATTTTGAATTTTGCTCAGTAGGCAGAATGGAACCACTGAAGATTATTAAACTTAGAAGTATATTAACTAGATAAATGTTGAAGAAATATTGTTCTTTTAGTATATGAAATAGATTAAAGGAGGAAAAAAGATAAATGAGGAAGCTTTTTAGAAGACCATGATAGTTGTTCACACTTGTGTTAGTAAAGGCCTGCACTAAGTGAAGTATTGGCATTGGGAATAGAGAGATAACAGACATGTTTTTGGAGGTGAAATTTATAACTGAAATTAGTAAACATCAGTAGTTACTAAGATTTGAGGGAGAGAGAAGTTAAAAACAAAACAAAACAATTCAAGATTATAACAAGATAAGGGCTTAAATAGAAGTAGGAAAGTCAGAAAAAAGTACAGATTTAATGAGAATGATAAGCTTAGTTTTGGACAGAGATGTTGCCTTTCAAGAGCTAATGGTCCATCCAGGTAAAGAAGTATGAGTAGTTGAAGATCTGGAGTTCAGAAGAAAAGTCTAGCTTAAAGAGCGAGATTTGGATATCTCCTAAATAAAGGTAGGCTGAAGCTATGAGAGTGAAAGACATCAAGGGAAAGAAGTTAAAGAGAAAGGATCAGGGCTAGACACTTGGGGAACATTCACAACACAGGTTCAACCTGAAACAGAGGAACTAGCAACAGAGACACAGAAGGAACTATTAGGGATAGAAGAATCAAAAGTGTGATACTTCTGAATCTGAGAAAAGAGAATGTATCCTCTTGGGAAGTGTGGGTTGATAATGCCAAAACAAAGTGATTCATGGGTAAGAAGGACAGAAGAAAGGCCATTGGATTTAACAATTGGAAGATAATTTAGTGACATTAGAGAGAGCAATTTTAGCAGTTACTAGGGGCAAAAACTGAGGGGGTCAGTCAGCAGATGTTTATTAAATACTTATTATGCTGGGCTCTGGAGATAGAAAGAAACACATACACACACACACAAGTCTCTGCCCTCAAGGAAAGTATACAGATAGGGAAGACAATATACAAATTATTAGAAGTATACAAATAAACATGAAATAGATGAATCTAATCTGAATGAGAAAAGTATTCACAACTGGGAGAACAGGAAAACTTAAAAAAAAAAAAACCTTAGAAGTCAGGGATAAAGAAGGAAAGTATTACAAGTATGGGTGACAACTATTGCAAAGGCATAAAGATTGTCATATTCAGGAAACCTCTAGGCCAATGGAGGCCTATATCTTTGATTCTGGAGGAAATAGGAAACTACTAGTGTTTATTGAGTAGGAAAGTTAATATATTCTTGCACTTCAGGAAAATTACCAATTACCTTGGTAGCTAAGTAGAAGCTAAATTCCATTGAAGAGAAACTCATTAGAAAGTTATTGTAATAGTCCTGGCCAGAGGTAATAAGGGCCTGAATTAAACTGATGACTATGTGAATGTATATGTATGAATACATCTGTAAATAAGTATATTCACACACACATGTATATGTACATGTCTGTCCATACATATATTCATACACACACACACATACACATACTCACACATACACAGTTTTAGGCTTATTTCCAAACTGAAGGTCTATAGAGCCGTCATGCTGACTTCATCGTTTGCCTGTGAAACCCGGACAGTGTGTCAGTGTCATGCCAGGAAACAGAATTTCTTCTATTTGAATTGTCTTAGGAAGATTCTGAAGATCACCTACTAGGATAAGGTACCAGACACTGAGGTTCTTTTTCAAATTAAACTGCCAAGCATTCTAACTCTACTGTAGAGAGTGCAACTCCATTGGGCTGTCCACATTGTTCAAATGCCAACTGTATATTTATTTTAAAAATTATTTTATGGAGAATCACACAGGGCAAACACAAAGTAGTCAGAAAAGGCAATACAAGGACATTCTCAAGGTCTCTCTTAAGAATTTTAGAACTGATTGAATAATATTGTTGGTGGAGATATGAACTGATCCAGCACTCTGGAGAGCAATTTGGAATTATGCCTAAAGGGCTATAGTGCGCACTTTGACCCAGAAATGTCTCTAGTGAATCTATGTCCCAAAAATATCATAAAAAAGGGAAAAGGAATCGCATGTGCAGAAATGTTTGTAGCAACCCTTTTTGTGTGAGTGGGTACCCCTAAGTTGGAGAATGGCTGAATAAGTGATGGTATATGAATATTATTGTTCCATAAGAAACAATCAACAAGATCACTTCAGAAAGGTCTGAAGATTAACATGAGTTGATGCTAATTGAAGTGAATAGGATCAGGAGAACATTGCACACAGCGACAAGATTATGTGATGACCAACTCTGATGGACATGGCCTTTTTCAGCAATGAGGTGATTCAGGCAAATTCCAATAGCCATTTTCATCCAGAAAGAGGACTATGGGGACTGAATATGGTTCACAATATAGGATTTTCATCACCTTTTTTGTTGTTGTTTCCTTGCTTGATTTTTTTCTCATTTTTTCCCTTTTTGATCTGATTTTTCTTGTGCAAATTGTGGATATTTGTGGAAATATTATATGGAAAAATTGTACAAGTTTAACATATATTGGATTGCTTGCTGTCTAGGAGAGGGGGTTTAGGGGAAAGGGAGAGAAAAATTTGGAACACAAGTTTTTGCAAGGCTAAATGTTAAACTGTCTTGGCATGTATTTTGAAAATAAAAAGCAATTAAGAAAACAAAAAAAATTAAGTAATAATTCAACAAGGCCATGCTTACTATTATCTTAAATACTTCAAATTAAATCTCTGCTTTACAAATTTTGTTAAATATAAATAACATTTTAATGGTAATTTACTGTTGGAAGATATTTAACAATATAATAATTACATGTAAACTTAATTTTTATGTTGGACTTCTTGTCTCCATACCAGATAAATACAGCTTTAAATATAGGGAAAAAAAGAATTGATTATATGACATGGGAGATACTGGCACAAGACTACCCAGTATAGCATGCTCTCATCAGGCAAGGTGGTCTATGAGCAAAGCAGAATTGAATTAGCTCAGAAGAAAAAAAAGTGAGATACACAGAGTTAGAAAAGGCATCCCAAATGTTTATAGGGATTATTTGTGTCTGACCTATAGCAGAGCCAAGTTTATATTGGTCTGATCAGCCACAGTTGGATACACTGTAACTTGATTCTAATACAGTAATGTCATTTTGTTCCTCTTCAAGAACAAAGGACAACCAACCAACACATATACATTATATATTGTGTGAAGGTATATTTGGCAACAAATTAAGTGTAGTGAGGAAATAATATTATCTGATGTAGGTAACTTAAAAAATAAATTTTTGGATATCTTCTTTCTACATTGACCTCCATGTCTTTCTCCCTACCTTTTTGCCATAGTCATCCCATAAGAGATAGGTGAGAAGAAAAAAATCATCAAAAATGATTACTGTATCAAAATTATGACAATATACAGTATCCTATTCCTGTGGATCACTCCCTTCTGCAAAAGAGTAGAGAGAGGTATCCTTTTATATCTTTTCTTTGGGATCCAGCCTAATTTTTTTTTTGACATTGTGATATTTGTTTTTGATTGTTTTGTAGTGACTATATTTGCTTCAGTTTGCATCACATCCTTTAAATCTTTCTATGCTTCTCTGAATCCATCATGTTCATTATTTAATAAAGCATAAATATAAGGGTTTTTTTTTAAGTTTACTAGTAATGGGAAAGCAGAAAGATGGAAGAAAGTTTGCATAGTATTTCATGTGTAGAAAGTGCTTAATAAAGTTCTGTTGATTTGAATGGATTGTAAAGATCAAGGGAAAACTTTGAGATATTAGAGAGATCTAAGCATTTTTGAAGGCAAGATGGGAAGGAAAGACAGTAAATACATTATGGGGTAGGAAAAAGATAAGTGGACATGGCAGCTATTAGTCCTGAGTTCAGTCACTTCTCTCTTACTAGCTGTATGATCATTGGACAAGTCATTTCCCCACTGTAAGTTGCCTCTGTCTTTGTATATAATAAAATGATAATAATAAAGCTTATTCCTCTAAGGAAAGTTTTAAGTGAAATGCTTAATAACTTTACATGAATTTGTGTAAGAGAGCTAATGACCTCAAGATCCTAGAAAAGGTAGGAGGAAATGAGATGGAATCAAGTACTGAAGTAGAAAGATTAGCCTTAATCAATAGAAGAGATGCTACTTCTATCACCAATGAAAAGGAAGAGGGTGGAAAATGATAATATTACAGTTTGAGAATAGAGGGGAACTAATATAGTTCAAGAAAAGTGGAAGTATAATTAGAGATTTCTTTAAAAGTAAAAGATTGAAACATTAAATGCTTGGATTAAGATAAGGAGTCATTAAGTCTAAAGGGATTGCCAAACAGAGTAGAAGTTTACTCAGATGAATTTATGTAACATGAATTTGTAGTAGGTAGAATCAGGGCAGTTTTGTGGCTTTCTCATGAAATGTTTGACAGCCAAAGGATATGAACAGACAATTTTCAGATGATGAAATTAAAATTATTTATAATCATGTGAAAAGATGCTTCAAATCATTATTGATCAGAGAAATGCAAATTAAGACAACTCTTGAGGTACCACTACACACCTGTCAGATTAGCTAAAATGACAGGAAAGGATAATGACAGGTGTTGGAGGGGATGTGGGAAGACTGGGACACTGATCCATTGTTGGTGGAACTGTGAATGAATCCAGCCATTCTGGAGAGCAATTTGGAACTATGCTCAAAAAGTTATCAAACTATGCATACCCTTTGACCCAGCAGTGTTTCTATTGGGCTTATATCCCAAAGAGATCTTAAAAAAAGGAAAGGGCCCCACATGTGCAAGAATGTTTGTGGCAGCCCTTTTTTGTAGTGGCTAGAACATGGAAACTGAATGGATGTCCATCAATTGGAGAGTGGCTGAATAAATTATGGTATATGAATGTTATGGAATATTATTGCCCTGTAAGAAATGACCAGCAGGACGATTTCAGAGAGGCCTGGAGAGACTTGCATGAACTGATGCTGAGTGAAACGAGCAGAACCAGGAGATCATTATACATGGCAACAACAAGACTATATGATGATCAATTCTGATGGACATGGCTCTCTTCAACAATGAAATGCTTCAAACCAGTTCTAATTGTTCAGTGAAGAAAGCCATATACACCCAGAGAGAGTGACATGAAATGTGGACCACAACATATCATTTTCATGCACTCTATTGATGTTTGCTTGCATTGTATTTCCTTTATCTAATTATTCTTTCTTGTAGATATGATTTCTCCTGCACAAAAATGATGTGTGGAAATAAGTACACATATATTCTATTTGTCAAGTATTTTGACATAATTAACATGTAGTGGATATCCTGCCATCTGGGGCAGGGGTGGGGAGTAGGGGGGAAAATTTGTAACAGAAAGCTTTGTAAGGGTTAATGTTGAAGAATTACCCATACATATATTTTGCAAATAAAAAGTATTAATTAAAAAAAATGAAATGTTTGACAGCAACAGCGGATGAAAAATTGGCCCCTTCCTATGTTGACTCATTGGAAAAACAAGTTTGCAGAATTCAAGAGATTCTAATATATATTAGTTCATGATACATTAACATGGTAAATCATGGGGGTCAAGTTTGGATATGAAGGCAAGTGAATAGAAGACTTAGGAAAACAGAGATGACTCAAAGAGCCAAAAGTCTTGATAAAGACAAAAAGTAGAGGTAGTATGTGTCTGTGAGAGAGTCAAAGAATTGAAAGGATAGGAAAATAGAATTGGAGAATAGAATTTCAGAAAAGTAGATATTAGAGGCCAAAATGCTGAAAGATGGATGAAGTTTAAAATGAGACTAATTTGGTATGTCTCTGGAGTGAGTTGGGGTTCTTTGAATTTGAGTTATTATATGATCAAGTGGTTAAACAGTCTGACAACATGACTTTTGTAGTCCAAGAGTTGATATAGAAAAGGAGACTGGGATTGAGATGCTAAAATCCTTGGTAAAGTTATTTGGCTAACCTGGAGGTCAAGGAGTTAACAATAACAAGGTAGTCAGGGACAGGGTGGTAAGTAAAAGCAGATTACATGGAGCTAGAAAAAGGAAACTGTCCAGAAATGGCATTGGAAATAATTAATATTCCCAAACCACAGCCCTGTATTTCATATTTTCCCCTCCTTTCCCCATCCCCTCCCCTAGATGGAAAGCAGTCCAATATATATGTTATACATTTTAAAATATATGTTAAATCCAATATGTGTAAACATATTTATACAATTCTATTGTTGCACAAGAAAAATCATATGGAAAAGGGAAGAAAATGAGTAAGAAAACAAAATGCAAGCGAACAACAATAAAAAGAGGGAAAATGTTATGTTGTGGTCCACATTCAGTTCCCATAGGCCTCTCTCAGTGTAGATGGCTGTCTTTGTCACAAGATCATTTATCATCTTATTGTTGGAAAGAGTCACATTTATCAGAATTGATCTTTGTATATAATATTGATATTGCTATGTGCAATGATCTCCTGGTTCTGTTCATTTCACTTAGCATCAGTTCATTCATGTAAATCTCTCCAGGTCTCTCTAAAATCATCCTCTTCATCGTTTGTAACAGAACAATAATATTCCATGACATTCATATACCGTAATTTATTCAGCCATTCTCCAACTGATGGGCATCCATTCACTTTCCAGTTTTCTTGCCACTGTGAAAAGGGCTGCCACAAACAATTTTGAATACAATATTGATGTTTGTAAGCTTTTGAATTCCAGATTTTTCCCCTCCCTTCTTTATCTCTTCCTTCCACAAGACAGCAAGCAATCTGATATAGATTATACATGTACAATAATTTTAAACACATTTCCATATTAGTCGTGTTGTGAAAAAAGAAATTGGAACTAAAGGGAAAAACCAAGATAAAGAAAAATTTTAAAAATGCTTTTATCTTCATTCAGTCTCTCTAGTTCTCTTTCTGTATGCAGATGGCTTTTTCCATCCCAAGCTTATTGGAATTGTCTTAGATCTATGTATTGTTAGGAGCTAAATCTATCATAATTGATTATCACATACTCTCTGTTAATATGTATAATGTTCTCCTTGTTCTGCCAACTTCATTCAACTTTAGTTCATGTAAGTCTTTCTAGGCTTTTCTGAAATCAGCCTGCTCATCATTTCTTACAGAAGAATAATATTCCATTTTATTCGTATACTGTAACTTATTCAGCATTCCCTAAGTAACGGGCATCCACTGAATTTCCAGTTCCTTGCCACCAAAAAAAAAAAAAAAAAAAGCTGCTACATTTCTGTGCATGTAGGTCCTTTCCCCTCTTTTATGATCTTTTTGGGATGCAGATCCAGTAGTAAGACTACTAGATCAAAAGGTATGCATAGTTTTAGAGTCCTTTCAATACAGTTCCAAATTGCTTTCTAGAATAAGAGCCACATAGCCCTTTTCATAGTGCCAAGAAATTGGAAACTGAATGGATGCCTATCAGTTGGAGAATAGCTAAATAAGTTATAGTATATGAATGTTATATAATATTGTTCTATAAGAAATGATCAGGAGGATGATCTTAGTCCTGGAATGACTTACATGAACTGATGCTAAGTGAAATGAGCAGAACCAGGAGATTATTATACATGGCAACAACAAGACTATATGATGATCACTTCTGATGGACATGGCTCTCTTCAACAATGAGATGATTCTGGCCAGTTTCAATGGTCTTGTGATGAAGAGAGCCATCTACACCGAGAGAGAACTATAGGAACTGAATGTGGATCACAGCATAGTATTTTCACTTTTTTTGTTGTTGTTCACTTGCATTTTGTTTTCTTACTTTTTTAATTTTTCTTATGCAGCAGAATTATATAAGTATGTTCATACATAATTGAATTTAACATATATTTTAACATGTTTAACATATATTGGAAGAGAAAATCTGAAACAAGGCTGTGCAAGGGTCAGTGTTGTCAAATTACCCATACATATGTTTTGAAAATAAAAGGCTTAATAAAAAAAAATAGAATAAGAGCCACAGATTTTGTTCAGCTTTGGAATGGTGGGAGTGGAGGGTAGTTTCAAAAGGTTCTTGAATAAGGGGGCGGAGCCAAGATGGCGGAGTGAAAAGGTGACTTTCTGCCTCTCCTCCAATCTTCTCTCAAATCAACAATAAAATAAGCCTCTGAACTGATCTTCAAGTAAACGAACTCAGAAATATTTGGACACTGCTCTCTGGATAACTTCATATCAGGTTAGTCAGACTCGGACAGAGAGATAAATAGACGATTCTTGTGTAGGCCGGAAGTGAGGGTGGGACTCAGCTCAGCTCATCTTGGCAGAAATTCCAAACTCCAAATTCCAAACACCTGGAGTTTATCTGAGGCACTCGGGACACTCTGCCCTGATTGGGGGCAGGTGTTCTGGCAGACTTGCCTTGTTTAAGGAGTAATTCGGACTTAGTCCTAGTACCCACTGGCCCAGCACCTTAAGTCAACTCGCCGAAGTGCCCCAGGGCAAGGCTTTTCAGCTGCCATTTTTTTTCTGCCTTAAAGAGATATCCACGCTGTCTAAAAAAAAAAATGAAGAAGCAAAAGAGAGCAATCATCATAGACAACTTTTATAAAGAAAAAGAAGTGATCACCCCAGATCCAGAGGTTCCTTTACACAAAACTCCAGAGAAAATCAGCAAGGACCATCACTGGTCCCTGTTTCAAAAAGCCTTTCTGGAAGATTGCATAAAGAACCTCAAAAGAGAGCTGGAGGATAAATGGGAAAATAAACTGAAATCAGTGCAAGAAGGATACAGTATCTTGCAAGAAGGATATGATGCCCTGCAAAAGAGATATGAAAAAGACACCAATTTATTGAAAAATAAAATTAGTGAAGTAGAAAAAGAGTGCAATGAACAAATTGGCCAGTTACAAAAGGAGCTTAAAAAGGTAACTGAAGAAAACAACACTTTAAAAATAAGAATTGAACAAATGCAAGTGAATGACTCAATAAGACTCCAAGAATCAGTCAAACAAAAACAAAAACATGAAAAATTAGAAGAAAATATGAAATATCTCCTAGGAAAAACGACTGACTTGGAAAAGAGATCTAGGAGAGACAATCTAAGGATTATTGGGCTTCCTGAAAGCCATGATGAAAAAAAGAATCTAAACACTATCTTCCAGGAAATCCTGAAAGAAAACTGCTCTGAGATTGTAGAATCAAAGGGCAAAATCACCATTGAAAGAATTCACCGATCACCTCCTGAAAGAGACCCCAAAATTAAGACCCCAAGGAATATCGTGGCTAAATTTCAGGACTATAGCACCAAGGAACAGATTCTGCTAGCAGCTAGAAAGAAACAATTCAATTACTGAGGATCAATAATTAGAATCACACAGGATCTGTCAGCCTCCACACTGAAGGATCGAAGGGCATGGAACCAGATATTCTGAAGGGCAAAGGAACTTGGATTATAACCAAGAATAACCTATCCTGCTAGAATGAGCATTATCCTCCAGGGAAGAAGATGGTCATTCAATGATATAGGTGAATTTCACCTATTTCTAATGAAAAGACCGGATCTGAACAAAAAATTTGACACCCAAACACAGAACTCAAGAGATGCATAAAAAGGTAAAAAGGAAAGGACTCTTGAGAACTTTATTTTTACTAGGGGGATACTCAAACTTTGGGGGTATAATTAACTAAATATTACTTTGATAATATGAAAAAGAGAACTAGAGAGGGAAAGGTTGTCATACTGGGGAAAAGAGGGAAAAAGTGGTAAAATAAGATCTAAAAAAAAAGGAGGTAAAAACAAGGTAAAATCACTTGAAGAGGCAAAGAAAACCTAATATAATTGAGAGAAAGAGGGGAGGGAGATGAGCATTGTGTAAATCTAACTCTCATCAGGTTGGGCTCTAAAAGTGTATATCAGACATTTGATTTCACATAGAAAGTTGTCTGTTGCTAGAGGGAAGTGGGAGGGAAAGGAGGAAAAGTAAGGGACAAACTAATAGAAGGGAAAATAGAAGAATCAGGGGAAAGGACTAAAAACAGGGGGAGGGGATCTAAAGGGTGGAGTATTGTTTGGGGGAGGGGGTCATCAAAAGCAAAGTACTGAGGAAGGGGGAAGGGAGAAAGGGGAAAGGAAAGGGGAAAACATAACTTGGGTAAATAAGATGGCAGGAAATAAAGAATTAGTTATTCTAACTGTGAATGTGAATGGGATGAACTCTCCCATAAAGCGGAAGCGGATATCAGACTGGATTAAATACCAGAATCCCACAATATGTTGTCTACAAGAAACACATCTAAAACATAGTGACACATATAGGATGAAGGTAAACGGCTGGAGCAGAAAATATTATGCTTCAGGTGAACAAAAAAAAGCAGGGGTAGCAATCCTTATCTC
>JAJPUD010013409.1:991-44551 GCA_023553655.1 Myrmecobius fasciatus
TCTCTCTCTCTCTCTCTCTCTCTCTCTCTCTCTCTCTCTCTCTCTCGGTCTCTTTTTCCCTCCCTCCTTCCCCTCCCCATACCAATCAGAAGGGTGATTCCCTGCCTCAGGGCTGAAATAATAAAAATAACTCACACTTTTATGGTGTTTTGAGATTCACAAAACTAAATTAATTAATACAAGTATTATTATTCCCACCTTACAGAGGAGAAAACCCAGTACTGAAGAGAAAGGAATCATGGCCACAAGGGCAGAGTTCTAGTCCTAGCTCTGATAGTAGCTGTAGGAATGTGAGGAAGTCACTTAACCTCTCTAAATAAGGTTGTAAGGAATGCATTTTTACACTATTAAGTGCGGCATCATTAGGATAAGTTAAGACTCTCTAATCTAAGCCCCTCAATTTAACCGATGAAGAAACAGGCTTGGGGAAGGAAGAGTGCCTTGGCTAATGTCACACAGAAAATGGCAGAGCCAGGACTTAATTCCAAGTTTCCTGCCTCCAAAGTCAGTGCTCTTTCCATTAAACTTCTCTGTCTCCCTGGTAAACTCCAGGATGTGGACTTCTGTGAGTCACCAAGTCAGCCAGGGTATCCCTGTGCCAGCAGGATTAGCTTGAATACCTCAGGCTCCCCACATTGGGTGGGGAGCAAAGGGGCACCAGAAAGTCTGGAGGTGACTCAGGAATGGGGTGGGACAGAGGGGACACGGGCCCCTCCCAGCCAGAGGAGAACCACCCAGCTGGCACTGGGCAGAAGGAGCCATTTAAGCCCCCCTCAGGCTCATCCTGCTGAGCAGTGAGACAGAGAAGAAGCAGAAGTAGCTCCATAAAAAGGTCAGAGCTGCTGGGAACAGCAGGAAGTCCCGGAAGGCTCCAGAAATGCAGCAGATGAGAAGTTAAATTTCCCCATCTCCCACTTCCCATCCCCCTTGGAAAGGAGACACGGGAGGATGGGTGGGAGGGTCTGGGAGGGTAGGGCAGAGAGGCAAAGCTAATGATGAGAAAATCTGCAGGGGAAGAGAAGGCAGATGGGCTCCCGCCTCTCCCCAGCTTTCTCCCTGAAATCCCAGAGGCATATCTAGTCCAAGGAGCCCCAGAACGTGGCTTACCTCCAGCCTCTAAACCTCTGCAGTCTCCCAGCTCTCTCTCCTGTCTTCCTTTGCCCCATTCCCCCCACCCTCCTCTATCACAGCCTCCCTAGGCTCCCTCCCCCCTCCCAGTGTCTGAGGGCTCCTTTCCCCATTCCTGACTCCCCCCCTCCTCTCTGCCCACGGGCACACTTACCAATTTTCCTTCAGTCACCCTTTTGTACAAACGCCACTCTCGCCCCCACGCCGCGCAGCACTCTCTGGACACAGCCCACTCTGGGCTCACCCACACTCCCTGCAGGCGTGATCTCCCCATGCATATACCCGTGCCCTGACCTGATCAGCCTGCAGTCCCTCCCTCCTCCCCGCCAAACCCCTACGGGAGAAAGTGCCCCCTCACCCACTTCCCAATGGAGCTTTCGGCGCCTCTGGGACCGCTCTCCCCAGTTACCCAGCAACCTCCCAGCCACTGAATCCCACGGGCTTTTTCAGTCCTTCGGACGCAGCTGCAACATCTGCCTCTGTGGACCAAGTGGTACTCTCCCTTCTGGATCATTTCCCCGGGCTGAGCTCTCCGGACCGTCTGACTCCGGTCCCCTTTGCTGCTCTCCATCTCCCACGCACTAGGAGGAGATCGTCCAGGGCACTGTCCTGAACCCTCTTCAGCTCTCTCAGTGACCTCATTAGCTCCCACGGGCTCAGTGATCATCTCTGTCTAGCTGACACCCAGATCTCTATCCAACGGTAATCTCCCTCACAAGCTCCAATCCTGCATCACCAACTGCCTACTGAAACCGTCCTCCGGGCGGCAAGTCGGCGTCTGCATCTCAGCGTCCTGTTAACTTCTCTTCTAAAAATATATATTAGGGGGCAGCTCTGGGGCACAGTGGATAGAGCACCAGCCCTGAAGGCAGGAGAACCTAAATTCAAATCTCACCTAAGACACTTAACATTCCCTAGCTGTGTGACCCTAAGTCACTTAACCCCAACTGCCTCAGGAAAAAAAAAAAAAGTATATATATCTAGATCTAGATATATCTATCTATCTATCTATATCTATATATACACATATATATATATGATATAAATATATATATATATCCCTCTTCCAATTGTATTGAGGTCACCATCAACCTTCCAATCCCTGAGCTTTGCAGTCTCAGAGCCATCCACAATTTATCTCTTTCCCTCCCATAGCGAATAAATTATTAATCCCATCACCGCAAACTCTCTCAAATCGGTCCCTGCCTTCCGCAGGATCTAGCTCAGGCCCTTTCCACCTCTAGTGTGAATCATTTTAATGGCCTCCAAAATGATCTCTCTGTTTCCAGTCTCTCTCTCCTCTCTAATCAGGCATTAGAACATGTGCCAAAAATGATCTTCTAAAAGTAGACCAAAGAGTATGGAACCCAGATGGCAGAATAGCAGGAAGTAGAGACGAGTTCCACCCCACAAGCCTCCTGCACACAGATCTAGAAAATGCACCAGACTGCATTTTGAATTAGCAGCAATATTGAACAGATGCACCAAATGGTCTGAATATTTAAAGGAAAAGTAAATGTGTTATGAGAAATAGGCAGTGAAACTCATAGTAGGGCACTTCAATTTATGCTTTTCAGACCTAGATAAATCTAATCAAAAAAAGAAGTAAAGGAGCACATAGGTGGTGCAGTGGATAGAGCACCAGCCCTGAAGTCAGGAGGACCTGAGTTCAAATCTGATCTCAGACACTTCCTAGCTGTGTGATTCTGGGCAAGTCACTTAACCCCAATTGCTTAGGGGAAAAAAAAGTGAAGGACTTAAATAGAATTTTGGAAAAGTTAGCAAACTTGAAATTTCTGAATGAACATATCAAAAAATATACATATTTCAAGCTGTGCATAGCACCTTCACAAAAATTAGTCATGTATTAATACATAAAAACGACACATTCAAGGAAACAAAAATCTTAAAGACATTTTTACAGATCACAATGCAACAAAAACTTTTTTCAATAAAGTGACATTGAAATTTATTGGAGACTAAATAACAATCCCAAGAATGAGTGGACCAAAGAACAAATGATAGAAATAAGCATTATCTTAAAGATAATGATAACGATAAAATAACATACCAAAATTTAGGGTATGTAGTCAAATGAGTCTTTAGCAGAAATTTTATCTCTCTCAACACTTTCATTAATAAACAAAAGAGCAAATTAGTAAATTGGGCGTGCAACTAATAAATAAAGCAAAAACCCCCAACAAATTAAAAACTCTCAACTAGCGACCAAAATATAAATCCTATAAATCAAAGAAGAGACCATAAAATTGAAAGCAACCCAATAAACTAAGAAGCAAAATGAGGAGCTTTTTTAAATCAATAAAACAGATAAACCATTAGTTAACTTGATTTTTAGAAAGAATAAGAAAGAAGAAACCCAAATTATCAATATCAAAAATAAAAAGGGTAAATTCACAACAAATAAAGAAGAAATAAAAGAAAGTATTAGGACCTATTTCATCCAATTATATGCCAACAAAATTGATAACATAAATGAAATAAATTAATATTTACAAAAATAGACATTTTAACTAACCCAATTTGAAAGGAAAAAAATTTAATGAACTATAATCAAACTCCCGAAGGAAAAAAAAACAAGGTTAGATGATTTAAAAGCAAATTTTATCACACACAGAGAATAATTCATCTCAATATTATATAAACTGTTAAAGAAAGATAGAAAAAACCACCTCCAATTGTTCACTGAAGAAAGCCATATACACCCAGAGAGAGGGATGCGAAATGTGGACCACAACATAACATTCTCATACTCCTTGATTGATGTTTGCTTACATTGTGTTTCCTTTATCTGATATATCGTTTGTGTAGATAAGATTTTTCTTGCACACCAATGATAAGTTTGGAAATATGTATACATATATTCGATTTGCCAATATTTTAACATAATTAACATGTAGTGGATATCCTGCCATCTAGGGGAGGGGTGGGGAGTTGGGGAGAAAAATTTGTAACGGAAAGCTATGTAAGGGTTATTGTTGAAGAATTACCCACACATATGTTATGCAAATAAAATAAAAATTAAAAAAAATTGATCAGAGTAAAAAAAAAAAGAAAGATAGAAAAAGAAGGAATCCTACCAATTAATTAATAAGTGGTCAAAGAATATAAATAGGCATTTTTCAGAGGGAAAAACCTAAATTATCAATAGCTGAATAAAAAAAAATGGTGCTCTAAATCACTAATCATTAGGAAAATGCAAATTAAAATGACTCTTAAATCTCATACTCATCAGATTGGAAAAGTTGACCCCCCAAAAAAAAGGTTAATGAAAGATACACTGTAGAATGATAGCTAAAAAAAGTTATTAAGTGATAAAAAATGATAAAAGAAATGGGAAGAACTGGGAAGATTTGTATAAACTGATGCAAAGTGAAGTGAGCAGAATCAGGAAAATAATTTATACTTCAACAACAATATTATAAAGACAATTTTGGAAGACTTAGGAACATAGTTCAACCTAATGACCAACCGTAAGTCCAGAGGATTCATCATGAAACAGGCTACCCAACTCCTTAGAGAGAGATGAAACTCAGAGAATAGATGGAGACATATTTATACACATTTCAATAAATCTGAACCATCAATATCTCTACATGCCCTGAAATACACAAAACTTACCCACATAATTCAAGTCAATAAGCATTTATTAAGTACCTACTGGAAGCCAAGCATTGAACTAAATGTTAGGGATATAAAGACAAAAAAAAAAAACAAAAAAACCTTAAGGAAGGGACCTTGGAGGCCATCAAGTCCAATCCTCTCAATTTACAGATGAGGAAACAGCAGCAGCAAGGTTAAGTGACTCAGGGTCAGGAAGCTATCAAATATTGAAGGGAAAATTTGAGCTCAGGTCTTCCAGAATCCAAGTCTAACAACTTATCCACAACGCCAACTAAGTAATTGTCCTTGCCTTCAAGGAACTTATGTTCTATTGGGCCAAGCCCTGTGATTTTCTTAATATATTCATATACATTTCCACTATCTCCCCAAATACTGAATCTGCCTACTTAAAAACAAAACTACCAACCTCTCTCTCTCAGAAACATTCAATCCTTCTCTCCTACATACACACATAAAGATCTCAGTCATGGCCTTGCACTTAATAGAAGCCCAATTGATATTTAGGTGAATATAATGGAATTTCACAGTGTATAGCTAAAAATAGGCCTGTTAGGATTTGTATAACTAAGATAAGAACTAAGACAACTAAGTGGAGCACTGGATAGAACACCTGGCCTGGAAGCAGGAAGACCTGAGTTCAAACCCAGCCTCAGACATTAGTTGTGTGACCTTGGGCAAATCACTTAGCCCTATCTCCCTCAGTTTCCTCATATGTAAAATGATCTGGAAAAGAAAATGGCAAAACATTCCAATATCTCTGCCAAAAAAACCTCTAAATGGGTTCATGAAGAATCAAAAAAGACTAAAACAAGTTAACAACAAAAAGAAATGATGAATTGGAAGAACTCAGAGAGACGGAAAGATTCTTACAAACTGATACAGAACAAACATGAGCAGAACCAAGAAAACTATACAGAAAGAAAACCAAAAAATATAAGTGAAAAGATCACTTAGGAACTCATTTTCACCTTTGTTGTTGTTGTTTGCTTGTTCTTTGTTTTCTCTCATTTTCCCCCTTTTTTATTTGATTTTTCTTGTGCAACATGATAAATGTGGAAATATATATAGAAGAATTGTACATGTTTCACATATATTGTATTACTTGCTGTCTAGGGGAAGAGATGAGGGAAGGGAGGGAGAAAAATTTGGAACACAAGGTTTTGCAAGAGTGAATGTTGTAAACTACCTTTGCATGTATTTTTAAAATATAAAAATATTTTTTAAAATATAACTATATTCCCCCTTTAAAAATAAAATAAAATTTCAAATAATGGGAAAACCAAAAGACCCACACATTTAGAGCTAGAAGGGATCTTAGAAACTATGTATAATAAAATCTTGTTTCCTCAAATACCATATATATTATTAGACTTGGTTCCTGAATTGATGTTTTAGCATAATTGCTTTTCTTTGTCACAAGGGAGAGCTCAGTCTCCATTCTTCTCCTTGTTATACTTCTAAATCTTTAGATTTTCTTTACCAAGCCTTTCTTACCAAGTATTACCCTTCCCACCTTTGTTTTTCAGCTCCTTTTTCTGTTCTTTTCCTCATTAGAATGCAAATTCCTTGACAGCAGGGGCTATCTTTCTTTCGGCATGTATTAGTAATCTAAGAGCTTAGTCCAGTGCCCAACACATTGTTAGCACTTAATAAATGCCGACTGACTTACTTAAGCCTGAAGAGAGAGACTGAAAGGAAACGATTGTGATGTTGTAAGGAGAAAAGGCAACAAGAAAATGTATTTTAACTAGTTGAAATAATTAACAACTTTAGAAAAGTTGCAGGATATATCAGCATTTCTATATATTGTCAACACAGTCCAACAGTAAGAGATAGAAAAAAAATTTCATTTAATATAACTACAGACAACATGAAATATTTGGGAATCTACCTACCAAGACAAATCCAGAAACTATTTGAACACAATTAGAAAACACTTTTCACCCAAATAAAGTTGGATATAAATCATTGGAAAAATACTCATTGCTCACAGGTAGGATGAACCAATATTATAAAAATAACAATTCTACTTAAATTTATTTACTTATTCAATGCCATATCAATAAAAATACCAAAAAAATTTATGGAGGTAGAAAAAATAAAAATAAAATTCATGTAGAAGAAGAAAAAGTCAAGAGTATTAATGCAATCAATGAAAAAAAAATTAAGAAAGGTAACTCAGCAGTATCATATCTCAAACTGTATTACAAAGTGGTAATCAAAAACAAGATGGTACTGAGAGTGACAGATCAGTGAAATAGATTAAGTACACAATACACAGTAGTAAATAACCATATCTATTATTTAATAAACTTAAAGGTTCAAGTTTTAGGAGTAAGAGCTCAACATTTGATAAAATTGCTGGGAAACTTGGCAGAAATTAGGTATAGACAAACATCTTACGCTGTATATCAAAATAAAATCAAAATGGGTGTTCCTTAGAAATAAAAGGTGATGATACTCTCAAATTGGCTAAAATGACAGTAAACGATAATGAAAATGTTGGGAAGGAATATGAGAAAACTGGGATACTAATGCATTGTTGGTGGAGTTGTGAAATGATCCAACCATTCTGGAGAGCAATTTGGAACTATGCTCTAAGAGCTATAAAACTGCATACCCTTTGATCCAGCAGTGTCTCTACTAAGTTTGTAGCCCAAAGAAGTCATAAAAAAGGGGAAAGGACCCACATGTGCAAAAAATGTTTGCAGCAGCCCTTTTTCTATGCTAACAGCTTTTTTATTTTTCAAAATACATGCAAAGATAGTTTTCAACATTCATCCCTCAAGAACCTTGAGTTCCAAATTTTTCTTCTTCCGTCCTCCTTTCCCCCTTTTATAGACAACAAGTAATCCAATATAGGTCAAACATGTGCAATTCTGCTAAACATAGCTCCACATTGGACCCATACCTAACACCACATACCAAGATAAGATCTAAATGGGTTCATGATCTAGATATAAAGAGTGATATTATAACCAAATTAGAGGAACATAGGATAGTTTACCTCTCAGACTTGTGGAGATGGAATAAATTTATGTCCAAAGAAGATCTGGAACTCTTAATTGAACACCAGATAGATAATTTTGATTATATTAAGTTAAAAAGTTTCTGTACAAACAAAACTAATGCAGACAAGATTAGGAGGGAAGCATCAAATTGGGAAATCATCTTTACATTTAAGGGTTCTGATAAAGGTCTCATCTTTAAGATATATAGAGAATTGTCTCATATTTATAAGAATTCAAGCCATTCTCCAATTGATAAATGGTCAAAGGATATGAATAGACAATTTTCAGATGAGGAAATTAAAACTATTTATAATCATATGAAAAGGTGCTCCAAATCACTATTGATCAGAGAAATGCAAATTAAGACAACTCTGAGGTACCACTACACACTTGTCAGATTGGCTAAAATGACAGGAAAAGATAATAATGAATGTTGGAGGGGATGTGGGAAGACTGGGACACTGATGCATTGTTGGTGGACCTGTGAACGGATCCAGCCATTCTGGAGAGCAATTTGGAGCTATGCTCAAAAAGTTATCAAACTATGCATACCCTTTGACCCAGCAGTGTTTCTATTGGGCTTATATCCCAAAGAAATCATAAGAGAAGGAAAGAGCCCCACATGTGCAAGAATGTTTGTGGCAGCTCTTTTTGTAGTGGCTAGAAACTGGAAACTGAATGGATGCCCATCAATTGGAGAGTGGCTGAATAAATTATGGTATATGAATGTTATGGAATATTATTGTTCTGTAAGAAACGACCAGCAGGACGATTTCAGAGAGACCTGGAGAGACTTGCATGAACTAATGCTCAGTGAAGTGAGCAGAACCAAGAGATCATTATTCACGGCAACAACAATACTATATGAGGATCAGTTCTAATGGACATCACTCTCCTCAACAATGAAATGCTTCAAACCAGTTCCAATTGTTCGGTGAAGATAGTCATATACACCCAGAGAGAGGGATGTGAAATGTGGACCACAACATAACATTTTCATGTTCTCTATTGAGGTTTACTTGCATTGTATTTCCTTTATCAGATTATTCTTTCTTGTAGATATGATTTCTCCTGCACAAAAAATGATGCAATAACTATACATATATTCGATTTCTTAAGTATTCTAACATAATTATCATGTAGTGGATATCCTGCCATCTAAGGGAGGGGTGGGGAGTAGGGGGGAAAATTTGTAACAGAAAGCTTTGTAAGGGTTAATGTTAGGAATTACCCATACATATGTTTTACAAATAAAAAGCATTAATAAAAAAATTAAAAAAAACCATAGCTCCACATTTATCATGCTGCACAAGAAAATTCAGTTCAAAAGGGAAGAAAAATGAGAAAAAAAAGAAAAAAAAACCCAAGCAAGCAAACAACAAAAAGGTGAAAATACTGTGTGGTGATTCACATTCAGTCCTAATAGTCCTCTCTCTGGATGCAGATGCAGAAAAATTGGCCTGAATCACTTCACTGTTGATAAGAGCCATGTCCATCAGAGTGGATCATCACATAATCTTTTTGTTGCTGTGTACAATATTCTCATGGTTCTACTCACTTCATTTAGCATCAGTTCATGTAAATCTCTCCAGGCCTTTCTAAAATCATCCTGCTGATCATTTCTTATAGAACATAATATTCCATAACATTCATATACCATAACTTATTCAGCCATTCTCCAACAAATGGGCATCCACTCAGTTTCTAGTTCCTTGCCACTACAAAAGGGCTCTGTGCAAATATGTTTAGAAGAGTTACATATCTTTAACCTATATCAGATTACTTGCTGTCTTGGGGAGGGGGATAGTGGGGGGAAAAGGGAGAAAAATTTGGAACACAAGATTTTTCAGAGTTGTTGAAAACTATCTTTGCATGTATTTGGAGAAAAAAAATACTAAAGAAAGAAAGATTGATAAAGCATGAAAAAATATCAGATCTATGGATAAGAGAAGAATTTATGACCAAACAACACATAGAGAACATTAAGGGATGTAAAATAAATAATTTTTATTACATTAAAAGGTTTTGCACAAATAAAGCCAATGCATCCAAGATTAGAAGGAAAGTAGAAAACTGAGAGAAAAAAATTTTAGTGTTTCTTTCATAAAGTCCTCAGTTCTCAAATATAGAGAGAACAGAAGCAAATTTATAAGAATGAGTCATTTCCCAATTACTAAGTGGCTAAAGGATAAGAATAAACAGTTTTCAGAAGAATCAAGTTGTCATATGAAAAAAAATGCTCTGTCACTATAGATTAGGGAAAGAACAACTCTGAGATACCTCTTCATATCTATCAGGTTGGCTAATATGCTAAGAAAGGAAGATTACAAATGTTGGAGGGAATGTGGGAAAATAGGCACTCTAATACACTGTTGGTGGAGTTGTGAACTGATATAATCATTCTGGAGAACAATTTGTAACTATGTCCAAAGGACTATAAAACTGTCCTTTGACCTAGTAATATCACTATTATGTCTGTATCCTAAAGAGATAATCTTTTTTTTCCCTGAGGCAATTGAGGTTAAGTGACTCACCCAGGGTCACACAGCTAGGGAATGTTAAGTGTCTGAGACCAAATTTGAACTCAGGTCCTCCTGACTTCAGGGCTGGTGCTCTATCCATTGCACTATCCACTGATACAAAGTGAAGTGAGCAGAACCAGGAAAATAATGTACCTAGTAATAGCACTATGGTAATAATAATCAATTATAAAAGACAACTATTCTCAGCAATGCAATGATCTGAAACAGTTCCATAGGACTCGTGATACAAAATACTATCCATATCCAGAAAGAGAACTGGTGAATTTTGAATCTAGATTAAAGCATTTTTACTAACTTTATTTTTCTCGAGAGTTGTCTGTTTTCTTCCACAACGTGACTAATAGGATGTTTTATATGACTGCAATGAATAGTTTAAATAAAATTGCTTGTCTTCTCAATGAGTGGGGAGGGGAGGGAGGGAAAGAATTTGGAAATTAACATTTTTAAAAGAATGTTAAAAAATCATTTGCGTGTAATTGGACAAAAAGAAAATATATTTTAAAAAACTAGACTAAGACCCAGAAGAAAACTTAGACTTCATCTAAGACAATTCTATCATTTTTCAGAAGGAGAAATGGAGATTTGGAGAAAGAGATTTGCCAAAGATTATATAGCTAAGTCGATGATATAGCTAGGAAAAGAACCTGAGCCTTTCTGAGTCTCCATCATGGGAGAAAAGACAAGAGGAAGAACTCTAGAATTCTAGATGGTCCTGATGAGGTCATGGGTAGTGAGGTCACAATATCACTCCTTGGGATGTTGGAGGAGGAATGCAGAGGGCAGCCCAGAGGGCAAGGAGAGCCTCAGGATGGTCCCGGACCTTAATGTGAGCATTTAGGGAGCCACACCCACAGCTGCTATCCACCATGGGTAATTACAACTCTCGAAAGAAAACCAATGTTCCCAAAAAGAAACTAAAGAAGAAACCTCCAGACAAGGAAAAGGTCAAGAAGAAGCCCTTCTTTGGCCGCTCAAAGAGAACATCAAGTGTGAGTGTCCGGGAGAGTGCCAGCCCAGTGATCCACTGGGGGAGGCTAGTGGACGTGTTTGGCTCTTGATTCCTGGCTCCTTTCCAAACCTGGCCTAAAGATGGAAATTTTGTGCTCTGGGCCTCTAGCTCATACCCAGGGAAGGACCCAATGGGCCCACAGTCTGTCCCCAGGGACTGGTCCCTTCACCTCCCATCCCAGGGCCAGGGAGTTCCTCCCTGCACAGGGATAAAGAGAAGTCTTAGGAACACCCAAAAACCAGTCACATGAGGCCCTAGGTCCTTTTGGGTTCTAGCCCTCAGTTCTATCCATCTGCAAAATAGGAAGGGGACCCAGCCTCTGGTGGAGGCAAGGAAGTTTCACCAGATTTACTCTTCCTTCTCCATAGCCCAAGATTGTGCTGCTCCTGCCCTTGAACAAGAGGAACAAGCTGGCAGAGACCAGCATGCCCCCTAGATCCCAGTGGGCTGGAAGACCCGAGGATGAGGCTGGAGCAACGCCAGCAGACTGCTCACTGAAAGGTGCAGGGGATGGGATGGGTCCCCAGGCGGACTCTCGGGCTCGGGAGATGAAGAAGATTTTGGTCTTCCTGCTACTACTGGATGCCCGCCTGCAGGATGAGTGGTGGAAAGTGGATGGTGGGACCAAGAGTGCCCAGAACTGGCAGCCACCTTCACACCTGTCTGCAGGCTGAGAATGAGGTTGAGGACCAGCCATACCCACAGAAGTGCTGGCACCAGACCCGCTGCCAGTACTGAGCCCGAGCAGGGCAGGCAGACAGGGCAATAAAGATCATGGAGCATTCAAGTGGCTGGTATGTCACTGAGCTGGCTCTAGGGCACTTGGGGGCAGCCTCTTGGCTCCCCCCACCCAACCAGGGTAGGGCCTGTGGCAATAAAAGTGTGGAAATGGGGTGGGGTGGGACAAGGAGTGACTGCCACTCGTTTCTCTCTTTCCTCCCGACCCCCAAGATTAGATCAAGAGAGGGAGATCAAGACAGAGAGCCTGGAAATCTTAGGATCACAGATGTAAAGCTTAGATGAACATGACTAAATGAGCTAAACCGAGGTTTCTTGGGGTCTCTGACCCCTTGCACAGGGCATAGTGGATGGATGCAACTGAAATAAAAACCTCTCCGGGCTGAACCAACTCAATCAACATGGTGTCCACTCCATCCACTGGCTTCATTTCTCTTCTCTCTACCCTGCCATGTCTGGAATTCTCCTTCTACCCAGAGAATTCCCAAATCTATGTCTTAAGCCCCAGTTGCTCTCCCAAACTTCAGTTCTACATCTCCAACTCCCTGCAGGGCATCTCCACCTATATGTGCCATATACACCTTGACTAAATATGTACAAGACCAAAATTTTTATTATTCCCTAAAAAGAGGGGAAAAAACCCTTCCTGACTATTCTGTCAATGGCCCTGCCATTCTCTGGGTCAGCCAGGCTGGAAACCTCTAGCTTTTCCCTATCTAGTCAATCAGGGTATCTAGGTATCACCATCATGGGCAGAGGGAGTCTGAAGTGAGGAAGACTCATCCTCCTGAGTTCAAAGTACTAATACTATGTGCTAACTGGGCAGCTGGAAGATACAGGACCTAGAGTCACAAAGATTCTTCCTGAGTCCAAATATGGCCTCAGATACTTAGTAGCTGTGTGACCCTGGGGACGTCGCTTCACTTTGTTTGCCTCAGTTTCTTTATCTGTAAAATGAGCTGGAGAAGGAAATGGCAAACCCCTCCAGGATCTTTGCCAAAGAAAACCCCAAATTTTCCACTCTCCCCATCTAGTTCAAGCCCTCTCTCCTCTTGCTTATACTTCTGAAGCAGCCTCCCTATCAGTTGCCTTGCCTCAGTCTCATCTCTCCAATTCATCCTTTACATGCTACCAAAATAATCTTCCTAATACCCATGTCTGGCCATTTCACTCCCCTTCTCAAAACTCAATAGTATCCTATTGCCTCTATGATAAAACACAAACTCATAATCTGATGTCTGGGGCACTCCACAACTGTCTATCTCCTGCTGCTTCCTGTATGCTTTAGCTAAACTGGCCCACTTACTGTCTCCCGGAAAAAGAATTCTACTTTCTCAACCTTCCACCCTTGCGGCTCCTCCTACCCACAACCATTCACTCCTCTCCCAGAAAGGTCTTCTCTGGCCCAATTTGCATAAGTCCTATCCACCTTCAATCCTCGTCTTAAATCTTACTTCCCCAATTAAGATTTAATTAACCACTGCAGCCCAAAGTCCTCTCTTGACATGAACCCACAAATAGTGGCTCATCACTGGGCATGAGCCAGCCTACAATGACCTTCAAGTACTTTATATTTACCTCCTGTCTCCACTACTGCAATTGACCTGGATCCTATCAATGAGACCACCATCAGAACTAAGAGATAGCTGAAAGTGTACCTTTCCAGGACACACCTGAAAGTCACACAGCCTCTCTCTGGGTAGGCAGAAAGAGTAGGCAGGAGGGAGAGGGATGAGCAGAATGAGAATGTGGGATTAGAGGATACAGTAGAGAGGGCTGGCTTCTGATGGACCTAGCCCAGCCCTTCAGGTCATAACCTCTCTAGCTGTTGCCATTCCCAACCTATTTCTCTCAGCCTACTCTCTTGCCGAGCCAGCTCACCTTGAGGGACCTTAACTGGGAGAGGAGAAGGTAAGAACAAAGAGGAGAAGCAAGGGAAGGCTGTGAGGATCCTCAGACAACATCTGCCATGTAAGGGCAGCTAGGTGATGCCTGAGGTCAGGAGGGCTCATCTTCCTGAGTTCAAATCCGGCCTCAGACCCTTAACTAGATGTGTGATTTTTGGTGAGTCTCAGTTTTTGCCTCAGTTTCCTTATCTGTAAAATGAGCTGAAGAAGGAAATGGCCAGTTTCTCTGCCAGGAAAAGCCAAATGATGGGGCAGCTAGGTGGCGCAGTGGTTAGAGCACCAGCCCTGAAGTCAGGAAGACCTGAGTTCAAATCTGGTCTCAGACACTTAATACTTCCTAGCTATGTGACCCTTCGGCAAGTCACTTAACCTCAATTGCCTCAGCAAAAAAGCAAAAAAAAAAAAAAAAAAAAAAAAAAAAAAAAAAAAAAAAAAAAAAAGGAAAAGCCAAATGAGGTTACAAAGAATCAGACAACTGAAAACTGAACACCAATAAGCATAAGGCAGGGAAAGTCAGAGGGAGTGAGGAGGGCCAGGGGTGTTCAAGTCCTAGGGATGGCCCAAATAGCAAGGTACATAATAGTTTGGGGGGCTTCAGTTCCTTGGCTGGTTCACTGAAGGGAATGACTGATGTGACCAGCCCCTAGCAATTGCCTCCCATGCAGAGAGAAGCTCTTGTTGCCTCCACATGGTCCTCCTGAACTCTATTGCTTTCTGCTCAGGAGACTGGCCCCTCCATCTTTGTCCTTATCCAATATTTGCCTGGTCCTCTGGCTCATCTTCTGCACTCTGGCTTCAGCCCTTCATCACTTAAATGGAGTTGTTCCTTTCTAGGTCATCAGTGACTCCTAATCACCAAATCATAGGGTTGTGGATTTAGAACCAGCAAGAACTTAGCCCAATCCCTTCAGTTCACAGATAAGAAAACTCAGGCCTGCTTAGGCCCAAAGTCATACAGATAATGCCAGATGTGGAATCAAACCAGGATGTCTGGTTCTTGAGCTGGTGGTGTTTTCTCCATGCAAGCAGCAGTCCCATTCTCTTACTCTTGCCACCTTCTCTCACTTTTCTGCAGCTTTTGACATCATCAGCTCCTCCATCAGACGTGCTTTCCTCCCCAGGCTTCAGCAGACAGCTCAGTCTCTTAGTTCTCCTTCTTTCCTAACTCCATTTCCTTCTCAGTTTTCTCCGATGGCTCTTATTCTATTATTAGGGAGTCAAACCCCTGTGTTTCCCAAGAATTGGTCCATAGTCTTCGTAGCATTTGGAGCCATGAAGAACTTCAGTGATCATGTGGACTGACTCCAGCTCTTGAGACAGAGACCTGGAGAAGTAACTAGCTCAGGAGCAGACTCCCACAATATAGCATAGAAGTCAAGACTGACTCCAAACCCGGGGCTCCTTCCTCAGGCCTCTCCTCTCCCCTCTCCATTGGCAATCTCATGTCTTCCATAAAAGAACAAGAATTTCCTAATTACCGGGCACTCTGCTAGGAGGTGGAGACACAAGGACAAAAGCAACACAGTTCGTGCCCTCCAGGTCAGACATCTCCCTTATTTACATCTTCAGTCCCAACCTTTTTTTCTTAAGCTTCAAGTCCGCAGGTCTGGATTGTTGTTCAGTTGTGTCTCTTTGAAACCCCAAGGCCCATAGCAAGCACCTCAATGCTGGTGATGGAGTCTTCTTGGCAAAGATACTGGCCCAGTTGGCCATTTCCTTCTCTAGCTCATTTTATGGATGAGGAACTGAGGCAAATAGGGTTCAGTGACTTGCCTGGAGTCACACAGCTAGGAAGTGTCTGAGGCTGCATTTTAATCCAGGTCTTCCTGACTCCAGGCCCAGTGTTCTGTCCACTGAATCAGCCAGCTACCTCCTTCAGAATAACCCTTACGTGCATGTCCCACCAACCTCTCAAACTCAGCACTCCCCAAACGATGTCCCTCTCCAATCTCCATTTGTAGCACCCACTCCACCATGTCTGAAAATCGTGAGGTGTGACCGTGGACCCTTCCCCCTCTAACCAGCCGTGTCCAGGCAGTCCACCAAGCCTCCACGTCTGTGGCCACTCTTCTATATGTTCTCTCCTCTGTAGCCCATTGCTCCCATCCTAATATGGGTGTTCATTATCCTGCTTTGCAAAACTCCTTTCCATTTTGCTCCCTCCTCCCCCTAGGCCATGACCAGGACACAAGCCGTGTTACTCTTTCTCAAAAATGTTTGGACCAAACTCTGCGTTGGTATTCAGAGCTCCCCGCCTTCCCTTTCCAGCTTGCACCTCATCCCTCTCCTCTACACTCCCCCAATCCAGCCAAAGGGGCTTCTCAGGCCCCTTTCCTTCCCTGCCCCTGGTCCCAGGACTGGCCCTCCTCTCTCCTTGATTTGTGGAATCCCTAGCCATCCTCTGAGGTCCCATTCACATTACACCTCTTGTGTTCCTTCATCCTTCCCCTCTTCTTGCAGGTATCTATCACATAATACTGTGCTGTCTTAGGACCTATCTTCTCATCCCAGATTGTAACCCTCCTGAGGGCAGGGGCCCTGTCTCATATAGGCTTTGCATCTGCCTAGCTCCCAGCATAACCCTTTGCACACAGTTGCTGTTTAGTCATTTTTTCTGTTGTGTCTGGGCTCTTCCTGACCCGCTTTGGAGTTCTCTTGTCAAAGATTCTGAAGGGGGTTGCCATTTCCTTCTCCAGCTGATTTTAACCTGAGTAAACTGAGGAAAACAAGATCAAGTGGCTTGCTCAGAGTACACAGCTAGTGGCAGAGGCTGGATTTGCTCAGGTCTTCCTGACTGCAGGCCATCAAGCTGCCCCCTGCTTATAGTAGCAGGGACTTAACAAACACTGTAATTATAACTCTACAGGAACCAGGTACCAATGGGCCCTCTGTAGAAGGCGTGCAGTCCCAGAGGGCGGCCATTCTGAGCAGCAGAAGGAGCAGATCTTTCACCAGGTGGGGCAGAGTCCCTAGCACAGGGTAGGCCCCTGGTGTGGCCATGGGCAGTGGCAGTGGCTTTGCTGGGCAAGAAAAGCCCCAACGTATCCTGAAGACTGACAGTTGTTTGCCCAGTTATACCACTGCCCTGCGGGGCATGCCTTGGGCCTGAATGCCTTGGGCACAGTGCCCATTGAACTATGGGGTCATGAGCGACTAGCCCACCTGCCCAAGCCTCAGAAGGTGGCTGAGCTGATGTTTGAGACTTGGCCAGCTGTTCACACAGCCCCGGTCTGCTAGCCCTATGCTCCAGGGGCCTCAGTGGATTGGCGGTAGATGTGCCCTGCTGGCCACTCCTGGCCCAAGGGCTGCCCTCTCTAAATGCTCTCACAGACAGGTGCTGCAGGCCTGTCCCAAGCCAAGGCTGCGAGCCCTCCAGAGCACCGTCACCAAGCTGAAAAGTCAATGCTGTTACATCTCCCTGGCACGTGAGGCAGCCCTGTGAGCCACACACCCCGAGTCCCTCGACATGCTTCTGCACGGCTGCCCAGTGACCCTGAGTGGTGAGCATTTCTGCTGTCCAGACCCTTGTTCCCACCGAGCATCCTAGGCCACAGTGCTCCTGGCCTGTCCAGCCTGGCTTTCCAGGAAGGGCCAGACCATCCGGCCCAAGCTGGTGGCCAATGTGTGGTGGCTTTCCTGGCTTTCCACAGAGGCTGAGCTGGAGCTGAAGGCCCTGTGCCAGAAGCAGCAACAGCGCCGGCCATTGTTGCTGCCGGCAACGACGTCAGGGACAGCATCACATCCACAGCTGGGGGCCAAGCCCAAGAGGGGCCTGGCACCCTGGGTGAGAGGCTCTGTGGCTGGCTCCCTCCACTCCTTCCAACGCCAATGCGTAACACGTGCCACGTGTGAGGGGCGAGGTGCAGGCTGTGCACACATGGCATTTGGTTGCATAAAAGGAGTGTCAGAGGAGCCACATCTGAAACTAATGCTTAGAATGCTACCAGAGACATTTAGGAGACCCCCAGAGAACCTGGAAAATGGAGCCAGATATCCTCTGATCCCAGGCAGGGTAGCTCCCTGACTAGCTGGGGGTCACAGGGCCAGGGAAGATGGTCCAGGGCTTAGCTGGGGCAGAACCTGGCCAGGTTATCCCCTCCTAAGCAGGCTCTCTGGGAGAAGAGCAAGATCTGTGGGGTTATGAGGATGCATGGTTGCAGGGAACGCAGCTAGGACTGCACAGTCTGTGGGAGTGGAAGCACTTGTGAGTGAACACTTCTGTGGGTGTCTGTGGGCTGAGAGGAGCAAGAAAATAAACATGCTTGAGTGTGAGCAGTGTTCACAAGGAGTGGAAAACAAAATCACACAAGGAAGCCTGGAGAAACACTGGTAAGGTGAAGAATCTCCCCTGGGGTTTTTTCATTGGGTTGTCTCAGAGTGAGATATTATGAAAATGGGCAGGACAGGAAGAAGTGGGTCTGGCCAGATCCAGCCCTGCCAGGCTCTCATCCTCCTCTCTGCTCAGAGGATTCCTGAACCGTCTCTTCCTGCTCTGATTCTACCTGCCCAGTCCAGATGCTGCCTCCTTTTCCCTCCTCCCCTCTCCCCTAGTACACACACACACAGTGTCTCTGTGTGTCTCTCTCTAAAGTTTTCAAGAGGATTTTATTTAAGATAATGGAAGGAAGATCACAAAGTCATAGGGTTAGAGCTGAAAAAGACCATGGTCAGCTACACAAACCCCTCATTTTAAAGATGAGGAACCAGACCTAGACAGGTAAAGGAGCATTCCCAGGCCACCCTAGGTATTCAAGGGAGAGTCAGGATGAATCAAGACCTATTGTCCTTTCCACAATTCACTTCTGTCAATCAGTCAGATAAGGCAGACTCCAACCCGGCACTGTGGGTCCTGTGGTCCTGGACCTCCCCAGATACCCCTCACCATTTATTTGCAGGCTTGGACCCTCCCTCTCTGTTCCTGAAGGTCTGCCAACAGTCCTTGCCACCAGTTTTGAGAGCCAGGGCCTCCTGCCTGTATGTGTAGTCTTGCATTTGCCTTAGCAATATCCTTCCATTGGACTGTCCCCAGCCAGGGAGATCAATCACAGGTTACAATTCCCCACCCACTTAACACACACCTGGGCAACACCCACAGGCAATCTCTAGGAGCCGTACAGAGAGCAGGGAGGGGGGAGGGAAGGGCAGAATCCAGGAGTACCTGAGCTCATGTTGGTGTGTGCACATATGTGTGTGTAAGAACAGATATGCCCTCTGGGCTTGCGCTGAGCTTTTCTTTCAGGTCCGGCTACTTCTCCCTCCCCTGCCCTCCAACCTTGGAGACCTCAGGAGATCTTACTAAGTTCCCACTCACCAGCTTGGTGGCATCCATGGCAGCGAGCACTGCGCTGTTCAGGGCCTCCAAGGCAGCCAGTACAGGTCTGTATGCACCCAGATGCTCTGAGAAATAATCTAGAGTTGAGAAAGACAAGAAAATGGCTACATTATATTATGAAATATCTGCCCGCCTAGGGCCCCAGACACCCAGCTCCCACCCTGCCCAGGTCTTCTGCCTGGCTCACCTCCCCAGGGTCCCCATCTGTCTGGTCAGTGCTGCAGTCTTGGGGCCTGGGAACAAGGAGACCAGAGGGAAGGCTGATGAGAAAGCCCCAGCAGGGATGCATTAAGGACAAATGGGAAAGTCTCAGACTTCCTGATCAAGGTTGCCCTTGGAAGAACAAAATGCAGACAGCTGGAGAAGAGATGGATTGAAAGGGATGGGACAGCTCCCTCCTAGACCACACTTAGGACTCAGGGCCCAACAATGTCCCTACTCCATAGTGGGGAAAAGAATCTTCAGAACCACAGAGGCCCTTGTACAACTGATCTTGGGAAGCTCATACTCTCCTTCCTGAGATCCCAGGGCAGGACCTGGCTCTCCTTCCTCTCTTAACAAATAGTACTCAGAGTTCTAACAGCCTCCCTTCCCCCTCTCTCCATTCCCATCAGCTCACAAATCCTATGCCCTCAAACTCAAGGGCTCCCCAAATTCTAGAGCAGGACCACTTCTTAGGAGCCAGACTTCAAGGCCACTGGCTTTGGGCTGCTAGGGTGACAGGGCAGCCTTTACACTCCACCACCCCAAACAGACATAGAATATATATGAATTCATACAAATACATATACATCGGGACAGAGCCAGGCCCATCAGAGATCTGGCAGCAACTTACCGCAAAGCTTCTCAGTTTCCAGATTGCTGCAGGGAAAAAGAAATCAGGGCTTGTTAGACAGTGTTTGACATCCAAGTGGTGGCTGCTACAAAAATAGCAAGGGGGGACCTGCGGATTAGGGGTTTTGTAGCTCCAGAGCCCCCTAGCAAGGGCCCTCCTTCAGAGTCTTTCCTAACAGAGGGCAGAGGAAAGCATCAGTCTGCAGCCATTATCCCTGATCCCTCCTGGACTGGCCCAGTACCTCTCCGGAATGGAAGGTCAGCACCTACTTCCCTTCACTGGCTTCGGGGACTGACTGAATGCCGGCTTCCTGAGCCACCTATGCCCAGTCCCGTGTGTGTGCATGTGCAGAGGGGTATGGCATCCTGGGAAACGGTTTTTATGCTGCTTCTGGGGGCTGACTCTATTTCAGGCTCATGGTATCATTCCAGTCCATGCCTTCTCCCTCTCACTCCCCAACTCCCCAAGGAAACTCTCATCAGGCACCACTCATTCCCTCTCCCAAAGCTCTCAGTCTTTCTGCATCTTCTCAAGATCCCATCCCTACCCAAACTAAGTTCCCCTGAGGTTCTGTCCCCTTAGAAGCCAGAGACCCTATTGCCCTTTCCTGGAAAAGGAGGAAAACCCTCACTCCCTCTCCCCCACTTAGGAAGTGACCTATTTGGTATGAGAGGAACAATCTGGTTCTGAGAGGAAGCTCCAGGTCCATCCCAAAGCCAGACCACTCCTACCCTGTGGTTCGGACAGATGCAGCAGCAGAAGCTCTCCTGGATCAGGGGATAAGCGTTATAGATCCCAACCCCAAAACCTGGAATAAGCTTGAGTGGAAGGCCAGACAGTCTGGCCCACATCTGCCTAAAATCACTGGGATGAGCCCAGATTTCTGTAATGTGGGACCTGTCCTACCCCTCAGTAAGATGGGAATTGGGCAAGAAACCCATTCCTCCGCCTTGGGCCAGGTGGGCGCTTGTGGAAAGTGGAGGGGTGCAGAGGAGGAAGCCTGGTTCATCTCCAGGCTATTTTGAGACCCTGGCTTGGATTTATCCCAGCAGGCAGGAGCTGAGCTGCTCAGAGTGTGTCTGGAGGAGGAGTGAAGGAGGAGGGTAGGCCATCAGCTCAACCTGAACCCCCGAGGTAATCCCTAGCCTCACTAACCTGCCCCTTACACCTAGCCTCAGCCCCAGGTCTCATCCTATAGGCCCTTGGCCTTGGGAGGCACCTCCTCTCCCAGGCCTGTGAGGACGGGACCCCCTTAGGACTCCTCCCTCCGCTCAGCTCTCAGCTCACGATCAGCTCCTGCCAGCTGCCCCTCGTTATTCTCAAATGCTCATTAACCATAATTAGCACTGAGCTGGTAACGAAGGGTGTGAGTGAGTCACCATTCTCTTTCAGGGAGCATCTGCTGAGCAGAGCAAGAGGGAGCTAGGAACATGGAGCCGGGTGACTCGATGACCCACGGATCAGTTCTGCTTCAGCTAGGGCCCCCAGCCCCATTTCTATCCCCATCCATCATCCCAGCTGCCCCCACTTAGAACCCAGAATCTAGGGCCAAGGTGGAGGCCCAGAAATTGCAGAGAATACTATGAGGAAGTTAGAAGGGTCTGCCCAGCAGATACTCCACACCTTTGTCAGGGCAGAGGCGGCAGAGAGTAATGCTAGGCAGTGCAGGGCAGCAGCAGTCTAAAAGAAAGAGCACTGGTTCAGCTCCCAGCTCTGCTGCTAACTTGCCCAATCTTGGACAAAACAATACCATCTCTGGCCTTCTGTTTTCTTCTTTGTCTTCTAGAACTGGAGAATAGCAGGGCTGGAAGGGAGCTTATACTCCTTATACATATGGGGAAACTGAGTTCCAAGGAAGGAAAAGGATGTGCCCACAACCTTCCCCTCCCACCAGCCATCATTTTCTCAGAGCCCAAATCCTGACAAACACTCACTCTGAGTAATGCCGGTCAATGTTGCTGAAGAGCTCCCGGAGTTCCCCGGAACTGAGAATCCCATCTGCAAAATAATTCTGGAATTCCTCAAAGGACAGCTTCCCATCATCTATGGGAACCGGGGAAAGGAGAAGTCAGAATCCTAACTTGGAATCCAAGCCTTAGCCCCAGCCCCTTTGGAGGACAGAGAAGTGGGAGATGCTGGGGACAGGGATCACCAGGCTTTCAGAATGCCCCCTTTAACCCCCTCTCTCCAGCAGGCTGGCAGGGGATCAGGGAGATGGATTTCTCCCATCCAGCCAACATTAGGTCATTCTCCAGCTACCATTGGCCATAAGGATTCAGAGGGAGTCCTGCCCTACAACTTCTGGGAGTTCTGAAAGGTGGGCTAGTTAGTTGTTTGTGGGGAGGGGAAAGAATCTGAGCTGGGACCAGGGACCTGGGGATTGAAGGGAGGTTGCAGGAAACAAGGAAAAAGGGCTATTTTGGACAGATGGAGATATTCCAGAGGTCATCTAACCAAGGTTCTTTGGGGTTGAGAAGGGAAAAGAAGGGAAGGTTCTTCAGAGGTTCAGGGCAGGTCAGACAGGCTTTCACATGTCCTCCTGACTGGCCTTCTGGCCCTAGTCTCTGTACAGCACCCTACCCCCAAGGTACTGTCGGATGGGGATCTTCCTGACCTCCCCGTTCCCCTTCCACTGGGGCTATGCTCACCATTCTTATCTGCTCGACGGAAAACCTGAAAGGAAATATTAGAAGGAACATGTATATCCTGGGTGGCCTCTTGTGGCCTAGTAACAAAGCATCTCCCAACAATCAGTAGCTAGTGCATGAGACTTCCTCCCTCAAGGAGCCCACAAGCAGAAGAAGGGCTCTTTACCTAGGCTTAGGTCCCCACAGTTAACACCAGACAAGAAGCATCCTTTGACTGCTATGCCCTATGTCCTCAGACCCAGTAACCCTATCTTTTGACCTTATCCTCCCAGCCAAAATAGGCTATTCAGAATTCAGAAAGAGGGAAATGCTGAATTTAGTGCTCGAGGTTCAGGATTCAAATTCTATCTCCAAGTTAATACTACTTGTGTGACCCTGGGCAGAGGGAGAATCTACTTAATCTCTTAGTCTCAGTTTCCTCATCTGTAAAACAAGGGGCTTAGACTAAATAAATTTGAAGGTCTGCTTTAAAGCTATGATCCTAAATCAAATTTTTTTTTTACACCAAACCTCTTCTGGACCACATCTGGGACTCAAGTTCTATCATAAGAGGAAAGGGAAAGTTCTCCCACAGCATTAGAGGGGCCAGGGCTTGTTGTTTGTCCTTCACTTTGGAAGAGGACCATGATATCAGGAAGATGATGCGGTGACATGCAAGTGAATTGGATTTAAGGCAGGGAGGGCTGTGCAAGGTCACCAGCCTCACTTTCCCATCCAAAGCCATCTGGGTCCAATGGCCAGATATAGATCAGCATGACTGCAGATGCCCCGGATGCAGTGGGAGACTTTGGACTTTTTAAGCTAAAGTCTTTAAGAGATCTCAGTCTGAAGCAAAGCCCAATCAGTGTTAAGGTGAGGCAAGAAGCAAGGGGCGTGGGCACCTGGCTTGTGGGCTACCTGTCATTAAACAGAGAACTCGGCTGACCCTCCCATGCTGATACTTTACTCCTCAATCCTCTTAATCTAGGGTTGGTGAAGGGCTTGGGAATGGGGAGAGGTTTCATATCCTTCCCCTGAACTAACAGATCTCTCTGGTCGCTGAAGGAATAAACTAGAATAGTTCTCATCCCCTTATACTGTCTCCTCATCTCCATCAGCTAACTACCCTTATCTGCCTCCCTCTGAACTCCCTGTCTAAAAGGGCTGTTATACACCCTACAGAAGAGAGACCGTTCCATGTCACCGGTGACTCAGGCCTCTCCTCCCCCACAGCCATGACCCAGGCCTGTCCCCACCTCCATGATAACCCACGCCTGGACTCGGCACACAGGACTAAAAGTAGGTAGCCTTTTGTCCCCAAGAACGTAGGAGTTCAGATTCAAGGGGTCCTCTGGCACTTTGCAGGGTGTCCCCAAGGAGAGGGAACACTTCCACAGAAGGGCTTTGAAAGGGGCAAAGTATCTGAGCAGGCCATAGCTCATGGTATGTTTTTGCTGACCCTGGCTCTGGTCCTCCTTTCATTCCTGTTGCAGCCCCTTGGAGACCAGAATAATGGAGAATGATTCCAAGTCACATGGGTGGATGCAGAACGCATCTCTCCCCCACCCTATTTCCAACCTGGGCTCCTGATGCTATTTGTATTGAGGGACCTCCTGCTGGTGCCCTTTCTTTCTCTCTGGCCTGTCCCCAACCCCCTCCTGGGCACCCAGCAAGAGCTTCCCCTCAGACAGGAGACTGGGAAAAGCTCTGAACTCACTTCCCCTCTGCTTCTCCATCAAAATCTCTTCACTTTTCGCTCTGGACCAACCCAGTGAGAAGAGGGGGCAGCCCTTGGAAGGGAAGGAGCAAAAAGCAGTTTATGGGAAGGAGCAAGGTCGGAGCATGCATGGGCAGGGGGCAAACAGTGCCCTCTCTCCAATGCCCAGGAGCCCCCTACTAAGTCAGAGCAGAGGAGGAAAAGAGGGCACCTGAAGATCCTATTCTTTGCTGGCCCACTCCACAAGAGCATCCTGCCCTGGGGGTGCTTCAATTTCTTCATCTGTATGGGGGAGCTGCCTGAAGGAGAGCAGAGGCAGAAATACCAGACTGACCCCTGCATTAGGCCCCTATTGCTGCTTGCCCCCCTGTTAGGAGGCCTCTGTTCCAGACCCTACTTCCCTGACCTCAGCCACCTGGGCTACCAGCTCTGGCAGTAGGACTCCACAAAGATCCATTAAAGATTCCTGAGCCAGAATAGTGGGGAATAACAAGAAGAAGCCATGCTCAGAGAAGGTCAGCCACTGCCTCAGGGTCACACAGCCACCTTCTCTCTCAGCCTGGGAGCCAGAGCTACTGCCCTGCTTGGAGGAGAGAACCATACCTCCTTCTCTGCGGGGAAGGGTCAGTGCAGTCTGCACCAGAGATGCTGACTCATGGGAAGAGAAGACTGACCCAAAGGTCAGAGCCGTTTAAAGCCAGAGTGGGGCTAGGGAAGGGCTGCAGGAGGGATAAGTGGGGACATTTGGTCTGTGGGGAGCGGGATCTCCTCCCACAAGTCCAGTTCCTGACACAGGACCAGAGAAAGAGCTGGCCAAGTGCTGATGACAAAGGTGTAGAGGGAGAGGGAAGCTTCAGCCGCCAGCTCCTCACAATGTACAGGTGGGCACGTGGGCAAGCAATCGAGGTGGGGGAGGGGAGCGGGGCAGAAGAAGTGGGGAAGAGGGCACCCTAAGACAGCACTGAGCTTCCACCAAAGCAGAAGAGAGGCACAGGCGCCCCAAGGGCCGGAGCCCCCTCCACCTTCAGTCCCTGCCCCAGGCACGGGACCGTGGCGCCGGGGCACCAGCTCCCTCTCCCACGTCCAGGAGTCAGGGCTACCTCACATTCAGCTAGCTGCCCATCGCTCTGGCTGGAGGCTGATCGCGGGGGACGCTGTGGACAGCTCCGGACAGCTCCTACCTTCGGGGCCGGCGCTTCTGCCCATCCCCGCTACCCTCGCCGAGTTCGGCCCACAACAGACCTTGCCTCTGTTGTAAGTTTCAGGCCTGTTCTCCAGCCCGAGTGGCTGCTACGAGTCCAACCCCCGCCCCCACCTCGCCCACAGCTCTCCCTTCCCCCTCCCCAGTTCTGAGACCCTTACCCACCGCTCTTAGCCGCCCCGCCCCTCCCTGCCTGGGTCACTCACGTCCTGAAAGAGTCCGAGGCCAGCGAAGGCCGGAGGTGGGACCGCAGGGAGGGCTGCAGGGGCCTCCCGGGCGGCCGCCTTGGGCCGGAGCAGGCACATGGTCAGCAGCTCCACGCACGACATGCTTCAAGATCCCCCCAAAGGGGCGGGAGCGCTCTCGGGCCTGCAGGAACAGGGGAGAGGGAGAGGGCAGGGGCAACGGGAGGGCAAAGAGTAAGGACAGGGGTGAGGGCAGGGGTCTAGGAAGGGGGGGCGTGGGCAGCACGGAGGAGGGAGTCAGGGACAGGGACCGGAGACAGGTGGCGACTGAGGCGGACGCAAAGGACGCTCGGGGCCAGAGTCTGGGACAGGAGTCAGCGCCGCAGGGCTCCGGGGGACTCCGAGTCCGGGACAGGAGCGTCTGAGGCGTCCCCTGGGCTGGAGCACTGAACAAGGATCCCTCGAAGTTGGGCCAGGAGGGGGGAGCTGGGCTCCCGCCTCTAGTCAGAATGATTGGTCAGCGGAGGTGATTGGCAACAGAGCCCCCGCCTCCACTCAGGATTGGTCGCCAACGTGATTAGCAGCTCCGGCCCCGCCCCTGCTCAGACCCCAGATTTAGGGAGCCAGGGGAAAAACCTCCGCGGCTGCAATCCCGACTTTAGGCCCATTTCCCTTGCCAGGAAATTAAGGCGCAGAGAGACAATTCGAGCTCCCTCTGTGTTCTCTGGTACCACTCAGGAGCTTCCATCCTGGGTCTGAGTGACCCTTCCCCCCCTCTCTCCCTGACTGAGGCCTTGGAGGCGAGTTCGAGTCCTAGTTCGGCCAGTGATGTGGCCGCGGACGGAGGGAGGGAAGAGGGGAAGAGGCTGGGCTAAAACGATCTCTAAACGCCTTCTTAATTGCACCTGTTTAACATGTACTGGATTACTTGCCTTCCAGGGGAGGGGGCGGGGAGAAGGGAAAGAAAAAATCTGGACGCAAGTTTTTACAAGGATGAATGTTGAAAATAAAAAGCTTTAATTAAAAAAAAGGGGGGGGGGTAAGGAAACATTTTCTGGTGTCCGGTGATTACTAATTCTTTCCTTCCTTCCAGGAAGCAACAGCTCTGAGAGCCCCCAGCTGCCGGGACCGGCCGTCCCTCCCTCTCAAGCCAGCCCTGGGGTTCATTCCAAAAGACAGTTCCGGCCTAAGGTGGAAGGAAGGCCGCACCCTTGCCTGGCGAGAAGTAAGAGAGAGAACAGCCACGTTTGTGGAAGGGACACGGGGTACCAGACGGCGCTGCCTGCTCTGGGAAAGCCCTGGGCGCACTGCGGAGCGTCACTGGGTCTGAGAACTGGACCAGAAGACAGCAGGTTTCCTCCCCTTTCTCTTCTGCTGCACCTGCTGGATCTCCCTTTCCCCACGGACCTGAAAAGGGACCGAGAAAGCTGGGCTGCGTCTTCTCTCTCTGGCCAGTGCCCAAGTCCTCAATCCAGTTGCAGGAGGAGCAAGCCAAGTCCAACTCTGAAGGAAGGAAAGGTTATGGAAGGAAAAGGCTCCGTCTCTCAGGACTAAGTCCTTGGATCCAGAACAAGACAGGCCGTATCCCTGTGCTCCTCAGGCTAACCCAAGCCAGAATGACCAGCACAACGGTGGGAGCGTGGCCAAACTGCAGGCGGTCAGAAAAAGATCTGGGGGCTTTAGTAGACCCACGAGCCATATCACAGGGCTCCCCAAAAATCAAATATCAAGGAATATGTTCAGATTTGCAAGGCACAAGAATAAGGGAGTGATGGTACCCTACCCCCGCCCCAGCCCCATCTGTCCTGATTACACTGGAAGAGGGATTAGACTTGTCTGTTTGATCTCAGGGGACAGAACGAGGAACAAGAAGGGGATGTTTCAAAGCGCCAAATTCAGGCTTGATGTCAAGAAAAACTTCCTAATTTCCTCTTGTTGTTCATTCGTTTCAGTCATTTGCCACTCTTTGTGACCCTATTTGGGGTTTTCTTGGCAAAGACACGGCACTGGTTCACCATTTCTTTCTCCAGCTCATTTTACAGATGAGGAAATTGAGACAAATTGGTTTTCCCCAAAGAGGGTTATGTTAGTATCTATTAGATCTCTCCCAAAGTGGAATGAACTGTTTCTAGAAGCAGTAAGCAACCCTGTAGTGGAGATTTTCAGAGGCTGAATGACCACTTCGTCCGGTGTGCTGTGATTAGTACTCTTGTTCAGGTGCAGGTGGGGCTAGATGGTCTTTGAGGTCCCTCCCAAATCTGAAAAGTTATGATTTAGACCACATCTGGAGCACTGTGTTCAATGTTTGGGGTGCCACAACTTAGGAGGGACACGATGAGTTGGAAGACATCAGGATGATGAAGGGCTTCATGTTTATGTCATGAGAAGATCTGGAGATTGTTCTGGATCATATTATTTTTCAATATTTGAAAGGCTGGCCCTTAGAGTTTAGATTTGATTTGTTAGGCCCCAGGGAGAAAAGCTAGAAACAATGTTGTGGGGGGAGGGAGAGAACCCAAGTTGGGAAGAGGCAAATTGAAGCCTGATGTTAAGAAAAACCTAACTAGAACTGCCCCAAAATGCAACGTGTTACCCCCAAAATTAGGAATTTCTCTCCTCATTGGAGGGCTCTAAGGAGGGGCTGGTTGACCATTTTTGGCATGTCATGAAGAGCATGTGGGCTTGCTTTGATGTGAAACTAAATGCCTTAGAGGTCTCTTCCAACTCTGAGACTGTGATTCTGAGTCAGCCCTACCCCTCCACCCATCTCCTCATTCTCTCTCCCTTGTTCCCTCATTCCCTCTCTGTCTCTGTCTCTGTCTCTGTCTCTCTCTCACACACACACACAATCACCTTGGCTTCAGAGATATAAAAAATCTGGGACAATAGCCTTCTCTATCACTATACAGGGGATAATGACTCGATCTGAAGGAATGTTAGGTCACCTTTTCTATTACCAGCATGATTATGCTTGAATCCCTGTGAGTCCCCTACAAGGGATGGAGCTGCCACAGCGCTGCTCCCAATTTCTGAAGACATCCTGTGTCCTATCTCACTGAAGACATAAGTGAGGAGTCCAAACCCTCCTTTCTCTCCAGAACCCAGCATTGAAATCCCACCCCTCCATTAAAATCCAACTCAAAAGCAATCACTTCCTGAAAGTGTTCCTTGATGTATTATGACTATCTAGGTGTTTAATGCATTCACTAATTTAAGCTCCACAAGACCTAAGACTTAACTCAACTTTGTATTTTCCCCAGTGTAATAGGCAAAGCACTCACTGAACACAGGAGGCTTTTAAGGTTTATTTATATATGTATAGTAACAGCCTCATATATAATGATAGTGCAGGGTTTGTAGTGTGGAATTATCCAAATCCTGTCTGACATTGGGGCAGCTTATGTGCCCCTAGTCAAGTCATTTAATCTCTATGCTTCAAATTGTTCCCAAACCAAAATAATTTTCCTTAAGTGCAGTTCTGGTCATGGACTCGCTATCAGCCAACTCCAGTGACTTCCTATTGCCTTTAAGATAAAATCCTAACTCCTCTGTTTAGCCTTTAAAGCCCTGCACAACTTAACCCCAATCTTTCTTTGCAGCCTCGCTGGACACTTGGTTTTTTTTAGAACCATCCAAGTTGGCTTTCTCTCTATTCCTCAACCCTGACAGCTTATCTCTAAGTCCCATGCCTTTGCTTAGACCTCCCTCATGCCTTCCCTCCCTTGCCCTCAAAGTCTTTTTGCCTTTAGAAACCAGCTCAAGAATCTTCTGCATGAACCCTTTCAGAGTTTCCACTAATTGCTGGCGCCCCCCTTCCCAAACTACCTTGTCACTAAATGTCTATATATTTTTAAATTTTGTATTTCTGCTATGTATGTATTTGCATGTTCTTGTCTCTTCCATTAGAATATAAGTTCCTTGAGGGTAGGATTGTTTTATTTTCTCTTTTGATTCCATGTACCCAACTGAGGTGGGTGCTGAACAATTACTTGTCAACTGATTTGATGTATGCATGCATGCAGATATGCATATATATGAAAGCCCACCCCAACTGCTGACTTGGGAAGACTGGCTTGGGGTGGGGGGGTTATTATACAAGGTCCAAGGTACCCCAGGGCCAGCCTGGCCTAAAAGCTGGTCATTCAGTAACAGCTCCCTAGGACAAGGCAGGGGCATTGCCGGAGCTAAGCCTTGGGGAATGATGGGAGAAATTCCGCAGTGACCACCACTGACCTTTCCCTAGCCCCAGAGAAGTGGTGGCTGGACAATTATCCAGATTCCCCTCCCCATCCTGAGACTCAAAGCAAGCCAAACATCATCAAAATATTTATTGAAACCAAAGCACAATAAGATACTCAGTCTGAAAGGCAAATCTGTGGCTGGGGAGAGGACTGGGTCCTATAAGCAGCTGCCCCACCCCCCCAAAGACAAAAGCTGGCACCCAATGTGCTGCCCCTGTCCCCACAGACCCTAAACCTAAGCCTCCTCCAGTTGAATAGAGCGCTAAGAAAACACTGGAAATTGGAGGAGTGGGGAGAGGTAGGGAATCAAGGATTTGCCTCTGAAACGTCCTCCTAGTCTTGTAGATAGTCTGGTTCTTCCCCCTGCATTATCTTGCCTTGCCTAGGAGATACCCCCCCCCCCCTCAGAGGGGCCCCGGCCAACCCAGACAGGGCTCTTTCCTCTCCCACCACCCAAATGGTGAAGTAGAATCTGGGAAAGTAAAGAAAGGCGAGGGAGAGATTTGGTTAGACCTCGGGGATGGGGGCTACGCCCTCAGAGGCTGGCCCACTGACCAGCCCAGGGCAGAGGCAGCAGAGAAGTTGGGGTGGAGACTATATGCCCCCTTCTCCCTCTCCAGCCCACCCTTTACAAAAAATGCCCAGGTCAGGCTTCAGGCCAGAAGCACAGTAAGGTCCTGAGGCTGCCTGTGCTAACTACTCTCAACCTCACCTGGTAAGGGGAGGCAAGGGAGCCAGATCCCTCCATCCCCCCAGAAGAGTCGTTTCTTCAACTCTCCTGTCTGCAAACGTGCTACTTCTCCTGTCACTGCTTCCTCCGCTGAGCTCTGACAACCCCTGCCTCTAATCCTGGTGCCCCAACGGGCTTTCGCATTGTACCCAGGCCCGAAAAGCCCAGGCTCCAGCTGCAGCTCCGGCTCTAGCCTTCGAAAACTGACCCGTCTCTCTCCTTCGTCCTCCTTTCACTGACCTATCCTACTTCTCCTAGAGTCTCTCTTTGCTCCTGGCCTATGACTTTCTCCCTCTTGCCATTCCCAATAAATAAATAAAATCAGACGTCGAGATGCTTGTACCCAGGGGCGATCCATCCCTCTGGGACTCTTCCCCTCTTCCTTCCTTACTGGCCTTCTGCCCCAGGCCCCAGAGGCTGAGGAGCTCCAGTTCCTCCGCCTCTTCCTTCGGGCCCAAGTGGACACACACGGGCCAAGCGGGCCTCTGCCCCCGCCCCGGGATGCTGGTTCCCCAGCTCCCATTCCACCTGGGAAGTGGGGGCCGGCCATGGCCAACTTCAATAAATAAATAAGTTTGCACACACTGCGTTTTAGTAAAGCTTTGCAACAAATAACCTTTTAAGACGACAAAAGTGCTCTCTCCATGCAGCCTGGACCTCCAAAGAGGCGCTGCAATCTTTCATCCAGCACTGGCTGGTGGGCTGACTGGAAGGAGACCATCAAGCCCTCCTCCCCCTGACCCCAGAGTGCAGGCAAGGCTCTGAGGGTGGGTCTAGGGCTCAGGTCCTGCCTGACTGGCAGTCTCCAAGCCCTCCATATAGAGAAGATGAGCAAAAGTGCACTTAACGCTCCCATCACACAAAAGCACCCCCACCCATTGCCGTCTCCTTCCCTCCTGGGGTACTCCCTGGGTGCTCCAAATCCCCAGGGGGGGAGAACTCCAGCCCATAGAAGAAATCAGACATGGGGTGGGAAGAGGAGATCAAAAGAGGGGGAAATAAATTAGGTGGCTTTTGTGACAAAATCAGATCATTGGGGTAGACTCCCCGGCAGGGCAGAGACCCCCTCCTGGGAAGTCTTAGAAAGGATGAGATAGGAGAGAGGGAAATAGGCCTGGGGCTACAGCAGCTTTGAGTATCTCCAAGCATGTAGGAAGGGAAAGCTGGTGATGGCCAGGGGACGCTGCCCACATGCTTCCCTCCACATACAAGGACACCCAGACAGCAGCCAAGCCTCTCCAGGAGTCTGACCCTTTTCATTTGACTCAAGTCATCCTCCCGGTCATTGTGATGTCTCCCCTCTACTCTGAGCTCCTTGACCTATCCGTGGGTCTGGGGAGCTTCCTGTTGCTTTGTGTCAAAAATCCAGGGGGGTAAAGTCCCCAAAGTCACAGTCAAAGAGTTCCCTGATGCCCTCTCCTTCCTCCAGGCCAAAGTGATAGTCCTGGCCCTGAGGAGGGGAGAGGCTGATGAACTCATCTGGCAGGAGGCTGGAGAAATCCTCCTTCACTTGGTCCAGGAGGCTGTCCACAGACACTAGTGGAGAAAGGCGTCCATCTTCTGCCGAGGCTCTGAGGGAAGCTGGGCTTGCCCTGGACAGGAGGTGTTCTGGAGAGAGGAAGGAGGGGCCCATGTTATGCAGCATCTGGGGCGGAGGCCACGTCCCACGGCACCCTCTACCCTGGCTCCCGAGGGCGGGCCTGGCCCGGCCCAGACAAGGGTGACCCCTATGAACTGCAAGATCTCTTCCCTCCTGAATCCGCCTCCAAGGCCCCTGTCCGCCCCACATGAGGGGCTAATGGAGCAGCCCTCATTTCGGTACAACTGGCTAGATGAGGAGACCTTCAGGCTGGGCCCCTGTCTGAAACTAATTCCTCAGCGATCTGGGAACAGAGAAGCAGGCTCTGCCCTCCCTCCTCCACCCCCTGGCCCACACACCTTGCTCACTGGTGAGCAGGGGCAAGCTGCCTTCCTGCGCGGAGGTCGTGAGGGGGCTTGGAGGCGGTGGCGGTGGCTGGGGAGGTGGGGGGGGCTCCAGACTGAGGCCAGGCTCCTCAGGAGTAGCTTTAAAGGGACTCTTCACTGGGCTGCACACGTCCGAGCTTTCCTCGGGGCACAGGAACACATCGATGGGACCTCGGCTGCTTTTCAGGGAGATCTGGAATGCCTGGAGGTACATTGGGAGAATGTGTCGTTAGAAATGTCTCTTCTGCCTGTGGCGGTCCCACAAGAGCAAGATAGCTCCAAGCACAGCGAGGGCCGGGGATGGAAAGGGGGAAGCAGAGGCGGCCACTCTGAGAAACCCCTTGGCCAAACGGGCACCAGAACCTGTGCTCTTTGCCTGGTCTCTGGGGCCCTTTCCCACCCTGGCCACCTCCTCCCTCACCAGGGTTAGGAGGAGAGAGGTTAGGGTCTCAAAAGGGGAGGTTATCTTCCAAAACATGATTGATTATGGATATGTTTTACATGATTGCTTATATATCACCTATGTCAAATTGCTTATTGTCTTAGGGAAGGGGGAGGGTAAGGAGAAAATTTCAGACTCAAAACTTAATATAAAAATGAATGTTATATATTCGATGTGCCAAGTATTTTAATATAATTAATGTGTAGTAGACTTCCTGCCATCTAGGGGAGGGGTGGGGACTGGGGGGGGGAAATCTGTAACAGAAAGCTTTGTAAGGGTCAATGATGAAGAATTACCCATACATATGTTTTGCAAATAAAAATAAATGAATGAATGAATGAATAAATAAATAAATAATAAGAATGAATGTTAAAATTGTTTTCACATATAACTGGAAAAGTAAAATAAAATGCTCTCTAAGGGTGGAGATTAGCCAAGGGTAGAATAGGGAGGGATGCTGGACGAGTGATGAAGGGTCAGGTTTACCTCTGCAGGGTCTGCTGCTTGTAGCTGTGTCTCAGGTGGGGCCTTGATCACCATCACCATCTGCTCTGCTGGGTCTGCTATACTGCGTAGGTCTTGGCAGGTCACATAGGCTAAGGTGCACTTGAAAGTCAAGGATCACATCATGGTGTCAACCTCTCCCCATTTGGAGCACATTAAGCTCCCTCCTCAGTGACTCTCCGGCCCTCTGAAGGGGCCCTCCAGAAGGGATGATCTATCCTCCAGCAAAGCTTCTCTATTCTGCACCCCCTCAACCAAACACAAGCCAGTGTGAGAGAAAAGGCCACAGACGAGAGTTAAGGGATGCAGGTTCTTGGATGCCCATCAGCTGGGGAATGGCTGAAGAAGTTATGATATATGGATGTTATAGAATATTATTGATCCATAAGCAACAATCAGTAAGTGTTGTGTCCAGACTAGCTCCCTGGAGGACCTTGGTACCAGCCCAAGTCCTTGGTCTTAGAAGAGGAGTGATGAGGCAGGATTCACTGGATGGTCAAACAGGGAGTCTATTTATTCCAAATTCTCTCCAATACCCTTATATAACCATAGCACACTGCACATGTGCTAACTATATACTGTGCTTGCAGAACCACATAAACAACATGCTATTATGTGTGGATGACTCTTTGCCACTTGGTATCACTCTGCTTTAATTATAACACAGGTTGTCACTGACCCGACTTCTCACGAAGGCTGAGAACCCTTAGCAGAGATGGGGAGCCAAACCAGACATTGTCAGCAGGTTCCCTCTGGGCTGAAGGGTCTTATATCTCACCCAGGGTTCCCCCACTGTCTGTGGCTCTCTACAAGTAAGCTGATTTCAAAAAGGCCTGGGAGAGACTTCCAAGAACTAATGCTAAGTGAAATGAGTAGAACCAAGAGAGCATTGTGCATGGCAACAAGATTATGTGATGATCAATTCTGATGGGCTTTTTTCAACAATGAGATGATTCAGACCAATTCCAATGGTCTTGTGATGGAGAGCCATTTGAATCCTCCTACCAAAAAAAAAAGTCATGGACCCCTACAAGCTTCTTTCTCTTCTATAAAATGGTGGTCCTAACTCCTGTTCTACCTGACTCACAAGGATGCTCTAAGAATCCAATAAAATACCAGATGTTTTGAGCACTTAACAAGTACCTCAGGTGAAATATACATGAGATTTCATTTTAGTAATGCACTCGACAAAGTTTTCTCAAAATTCTTACAGCCAAGATGGAGAGATATGAGCTACATGATAATAGGTAGGTTGGGAATAGGCTGGTTAATCAAACATAAACCAGAGAGAAGAGATATGTCCACAGGTCTCTTCTGTTCAACAATGACTTGAATGGTGTACATATCATAAATCAGAAGATAATACATTGTCATATAAAGAGAGTTAAATGTCTGAATGACATGAGAATCCAAAAGGATCTCAACAGGCCACAGCAATAGAATAAGTTGAGTAAAATGGAATTGAATATTAATGATTATAAAGTCATGCACTTAGTTGATTATCCAAGTATGAGATGGGAGAAATACAGCAAGACAGAAGTCTGGGGGGAAGGAAGGCCTTAAAGACTAAAAAGCATTGAATATGATGGGGAAGCAAAAACAAAGCCTAATGCAATTTATCCTAGGCTATGGGTCCATATGATATCCAAAACTTGGGAGGTGAGAATTCTATTACACTGAGGCTTTCCAAGTCAGGCTAGATCTAGATAATCATGTTCAGTTCTAAGAACCATATTTAGGAGGAATTTTGACAAGCAGGAGGAGAAGAATGGAGGCTCTAAGAGAATCAGCTGAAAGAACTAGGGATATTTAGTCTAGAAGAAATTACACTTGGGAGATGGGGATAGGGATGGGTAGAAGTCATATAATGATTGAATCATTTTAGTCATGTAAGGCTCCTTGTCAGATTTTGGGATTTTCTTGGCAGAAATAATGGAGTGGGTTTGCCATTTCCTTCTCTAGATCACTTGACAGATGAGGAAACAGAGGTAAATAGAGTTCAGTGACTTGCACAGAGAGTCACACAGCTAGTAAGGATCTGAGGCTGGATTTGAACTCGGGAAAATTAATCTTCCTGACTATAGGCCCTGTACTATCTATTATGCTATCTCACTACCCTGGTCATATCTGAAGATAATATCCAGTAGCCAAGACTTCTCAGATGGCAGAACTCGTGGTTGGAGATTACAGGGAAGATTTGGATTCACTGTCAGGAAGTAATGAGAGCTATCCAATTATGGATGAATTTGTCTCATGAGATACTAAGTTCCTCCTCAAGCTGGGGATACAGAAGCAGAGGCTGGAGGACTATTTGTCAAAGATGCTGAACGTGGGATTCTCCGCAAGGGTTGATGTCTAAGGATGCCACATGATGTTTATGGAAGTCCCTTCTAGGCCTGGAATCTTTGATTCTGAGTATGGGGGATCAAAACCCCACCACCACCACATCACTGTGATTCCCCCTCCCCGCTTACTTCCTTCCCCACAAGGATATTGCTGATTGTCGGCATCTTCAGTGAGCAGTTTGAGCTGAACGGTGCACATCTGGATCAAGTCATCCAGCTGCCTCTCAGCCTCCTGGAGATGATGCAAATCCTTGGCTAGCATCTGCTGCTTGCTGGTGTTGACGGCTACAGAATGATTCCCACTGGAAGCAGAACAGGGAGAAAAGGAAGATACATCTGTGAGAGGGACTTCCTCTCGCTCCCTTCTCTTTCTTGGAATAGCTTCTTTGGTCCTCGGCTTAAAGGGGGGAATGGTGAAGGGAAAAGAGGGGAGGACCATGTTTGGGTTTTTTATGTTCAAAGAACTGCCTCAATTCTCCTAGTACCCTCCAGGTTCCAACAACCAGCTGTCCAGAAGGGCTCCCACTACTACCTTCACCCAGTATGGGTCACTGAGATAAGCAGATGGCTGGGATGAGAATGGGCAGCAGCAGCAAAGCTGGGCTCGCCTCAGCTATAGCCCACCCCTTCTTAAAGTTTACAAGGGAGAGAAAGACGCCAAGGTCCTCACTGACCCCCAACCCCCAGGTAGTCAGGGCCAGACAGAGTGCAAGAGTCGGGAGATAAGTGTTCCTTCTTCCTGCTGAGGAGATCCTCATCAAATGTCCCTCAGACACAAAGTCCTTTGGCTGTCACTCTGCCTGAATGTCCTGCTCTGTCTAGCCAGCTGCCTCACTCCCTGGCTTACATGGTGTGCTGCCCAACTGCCCCCTTCTCTGGCCTCCCCATTGCCCTTATTGAAGGCTCTAGCAGGAAATCCTGGGTTGGGAATTAAGGAGAGCACCCACCCCCAGCCCCTCTTGGCACCTACAGCCACTGGATGTGGTTCTTGGACTTCTTAGTGATGAGCTGGATGCCCTCAAGCACGTTGGTGATGTCATAGATGCGCCTCTTCTGCACCTTCAGCACCTCGGCTGCCCAGTTCAGGTCCACCACACCATCTGTAGATTGGTTCAGTAACTCCAGGAAGCGTTTGGTTGTCAGGTTCAGTGAGGTCTCATAGCGAGACTTCTCCCCTGGGGACTTCACACCTGCCGGCAGGGAACAAGGACCCAGGCTCAGGGACCACATCCTCCCAGGATGCCCCCCCTCAGGCAACAGCTGGGGCAGGGAAGCTCCCTGAGGCACGTTCTCCCGGGTCTGTAGGGCTGGAAAGCTGCCAAGACCAGGATCCAAAGGGCAGGAAAGGCCTCTGCCCCACTTCAAGGGCTCACAGGCATTCTCCTCTCTTCATAGATACCACAGGGCATCGCCCCAGCAGGAAAGCCCCTTGTGTTGACACACCCTCCCCCAGCTCTGCCACCAACCACAGAACTTCCTCCCTGGGTTGGGGAACCCAGCCCATTCCCCCCACAAGGCCTGACTGCCTCCCCCAGGGCCAAATCCTTGGGCCAAAAAGCCGTACCAGGTTCCTTGCTAGGGACCCTGCCAGGCTCTCCTGATCCAGGCCTCGTCTAGGGGGAAGGCAGTGAGAAAAGAGAGCCAAGTTTTCAAAACTCCCGCCCTCTGTCTAGCTTTGGCTCCTCCAAGTATCAGGGTCCACTAGGGAAGGGGAATCAGGGCTTAGGAGAGAGAGCCTGGGGCTGAGGGCCTTTCCTCCCCCAAAGCACCCATTCATAGGGAAGAGAGAAGAAACCAGACGCCCCAGTTGGCTCGAGCTCAGTGTGGGGACACTGGCTTCCCAGTGTCCTGAGCGGCCTAACCAGGGGGCCAGAAAAGGGGGAGCTGAACTGGAGTCTGCTTGGGTAAGGAAGGCCCATACCTTTGCCAGGGGGTCTGGGCCTGGCCCGGGTTGGCTGGCTGCCTTCAGCTATGTACTGATGGTCTGTTTCCAAGTCCAGTTTCCTTTTCACCTGCAGCACAGGGGAGAGGAAAAGAGAGGCCTCATCAGAGACCCAAAGAGGCCCAGGAAGGGGGCTAGAAACCTGTTCTGGAACAGGGCTGGTGATGGGACTCCCCATCTTAGAAACAACTCCATTTCCCTCACTGGATGAAGGGATGAACTAGATAATCTATGATTCTCCCCCTGCTCCCAGAGCAGTTCTCAAAGAATCCAGGGCACACCCTAAGAACAGATTGGATCAGGTCTGGGCAGGGCCGCAGGACCCCAAGCTATCCCAGGCCCAGTCAATGCAAGGTAACCCAGGAATCCCCAGAAAAGAGGGATGGCCATCGAATTCAGCCTGATCTCCAGCTCCAATTTCTTCAGCTATCCCACTCCCCAACCCCCAAATGTGAAGATGGTTCTGGACCACATCAGAGAGGGGACTAGGAAATGACCATGGAGAGCAGCCAATCAATTCTTGTTTAATAAATGTCACTTGTGGGGGAAGGAGGAAGAAAAGAAGGAAAGGGAGGGAAAAAAACAACAACAAAGAAACAGTCCCTGTCCTGTTCATAAGAGGAGGCAGAAGATAGATGACACAGCAGATAAGCCTGCGGACTTGGAGTCAGAAAGACCCGAGTTCAAATCCTGCCAGGAAATGTCACTTAACCCCTCTCAGCCTCAGTTTCCTGATTTGTAAGATGGGGGTGATACTAATAGCAAAATTAAATGAGAAAGCATGTAAAGCAATTTGTCAACCCTAAGGTGCTCTATAAACACTCTACTAGTATTATTACTGTAATTATTATTATTATTATTATTACTGACGAGGAAAAGAAGGCCCACAGATTAAGTGATTCTCCCAGGGTCACACAGAGTACCTCCCCCTGCTTAGTGGCCGCTGGGCCTTGGGAGCTTGGACATCTCCCTTTTCAGGAAGGCTTCCCTGATTCTCCCAGGTTTCACAGGCCCCTCCTCCTTCAAGCTCCCTGATGTCTGAGTACTTTATTCCGTGCAGCAGATGGCCCACTCTCATGGATCTAGGTGGGAGTGTGGGCCCATTTGAACTCGGGATCTCTGACCCCAGAGTCATTATACTTCACTACAGCAAGTATATTTTACCATACCAAGATGAAGAGTTAGATCTGGATTCTAGTCATGCCTCTGCTACTAATTCACTGTCACATAAACTCTCTAAGCCTGTTTCCTCATCTGTAAAACAGAGATAAGAACCCTTACCCTGTCCCCCTCAAAGGGGTATGGTGAGGCTCCCCTAAAATAACAAAAATCTCAAGTAGCAGTCACTGGATGAATTGTGTTTCTTAGGAACACAAAGTTCTCGATGTTGTCAGAAGGCTAAGGGATCATCCTAGGACATCTAGAAGGAGAAGCAGAGGCAGAAGGCCCCATAAATGGCACTGATGCCTAAAGCATCAGTGAAGGGCATTAAAGGTCAGATGACCTTCTAGTGGAAGCAGTGAGACAGTCCTTCCAAAGCCCCATAGGCCAGGTGCCTCCCCACTTAGAGCCAAATCAGGAGGCATATCACACTGGGATCCGAGCCATCCTGACCTCAAGAGGGCATTCTATACTAGGCATAGGGTTGGGGGTGCCTACTAGCTACTAGTCCTGAGGCTGGGCTTGGATAGACAAGGTAGGGATGTGCCCTGGATCATGGCACCCCTTCTCTGAACCACACAATCTTTATCTTTGAAATGGGAAAATTCCTAAAGTCCAGGTCACCCTGATCTCAGAGGATATTCAGAAGCCAGAACTAGGCGTGATTGTCAGGTAATGAGGCAGACAAGCAGATTTCTGCTCAATAAAAGGAAGAAATTCCTTAAAAATCAGGAGCCCTTCAGTGGAATAGGCTGTCCCCATTCCAGGCCTTATTACCTCACATCCAGACTATTCCAGACTCCTAACTGCTTTTTCCTCTCCAACTTCACCTATAGAGACTGCCAGATTAGGTCCGGTCATGTCACTCATTCCTCTCCTGGAAAATTTTTATAGGCTTCTCACCACCTCCCTAGGTAAAAGTCCAAACTTCTTAGTGAAGCATTCAGAACTCTGTCTATTCTATCTCTAATCTGAGTATCTAGCTTTATCTCCCCATATTCCCCTCCATATACTCTTTAATTCAACCAGACAAGATGACTTATGGCCCAGTTTTCCCTACTCTGGCTATATCTCCCTCCCGGAAGTCCATTCCTGCTTCCTCCCACTTTGCTTTCCAGAAGCAGACCCCCAGGCTTCATGTCTTTCTCTGCTCCTGATACACTCACAATCTAGGCCTTTATATACGAGACCTATTTATGCAAGCCAGACCAACCCCCTAGAGACACCCGCAATGAAAACGATAACCCACATTTATGTGGTGCTTTTAGGTTTACAAATCACTTTAGACATTATTTCATTCTGGACATGGAATCAAGAAGACTTGAACTGGAATCCTGACTTAAACCCTTACTAGCTCTATATCCATGAGCAATTCAGCCATCTTAGCCTCAGTTCTCTCATCTGTAAAATGGGGACAATATGAAATGATATTTGCAAAAGCTACAGAAATGCTAGTTATTGTTAAATGGCGGTTGATGATAATGACCTGAGACCAACCAGAGAGGGAGGACAGTGGGAACCTGTGATCTGGGATGGCAGGAGAGGGCAAGGTACCTTGGAGGGTGTGGGAGAGAGCCATGGCCAGGAAGCCAATGCCTGCACATGCTCCCCAGGCTGGCATTCCTCACCCACAGACACAGAACAGGTTTTCCCTCTGGGCGGCAATGAAGGGAGGAGGCAGGGCAGGGCAGGGCAAGAGAGAATCTGGGCTGTTACACCAGAATGACACTGATTCACCTGACAACTGAGACCCAAAATAAGGGCCTGGTAAGCAGGGGCACACCACCAAGGAGCTGTAAATGCTGGAAGGTATGTCTTCTTCCCATTTTCCCCTCACTAGGCCCCCTAAAGCAGAAAGAAGAGAGAAAAGGAGTGACATGGGTCCATATGAGAAGGCACAAGGTCTCTGTGTGACAGGTAAGGAAGGAACCTGGGACTCTGACAGGGGAAGTGACTTGAAGGAAGCCACATAGAGAGGTGGCAGAAGTTACATTAGAACCCAGCTCCTAACCACAAATCTAAGGTTGTCTCCTCGATACTCTGATGGCCCTGGCCACTCCCTGCCACTATGCGTCCCCCTGGGAAAGCCATAGTTCAATAGAGGGAGAAAGGAAAGGCTGAGAAGCCCATATGGCAGGGATTCAGCTGGGCATGAGCTAGGTCAGCAGGTCACGTGTGGGATCTCCTCTCCCTGACCTACCCAGAAGAGCAAACTTAGCAGGGTACCTTCTCCCAGGCCACAGAGGGGGATCTGCCATCTGATTTCACGACCTTCTATGACCTCTATCCAAACCTTCGCACACTATGGCCAATCCGAATCACTGACTAGCTGCTGAGAAGGGGCCTGGATTTCAGGAAGCTTCCCAACAAGATTGGTGCACCTGCTGTAATTCCCTTTTCTCAACACTCCCCAGAGCCAAAAAAAAAAAAAAAAAATTTTAAATTTTTCAGATAGTCTCTGTCTGGGGTTTTCCTCCTCTTCCTTTCAGACTGTACAATCTAGCAGCCTCACGAATACCCCAGATATCTTTGGGGAATTCCCTTGGAAAGGCCCCGGTACTCTGACTTGACTACCAAACATGTTTTAGGAATACCAGGCCAAAGCCAATGTTTCTGGGACAGAGGCTAACTCCCCCTTTTGCCACATCAGTCCCTCTTAGGCCAGACCGCTAACCTCCAGGGGTCGCAGTGGTGTTAGGACCGGTGCTAAGGCCAAAACCAGGGCCTGCTGTCTGGCTTTAAGACAAGAGGGAGTGCTTTCTTTGGTCTCAACCTGAAGGAGCCCAACCAGGTTCCACAGGTTCAGAGAGAAAAGGGGGAAGGGAGCAGACGGGCTGCCGAGGTGCAAAGGGAGGGGGAGTACTTGCCACAAGCAGCTCCACTGCTCCCTCCTGCTTCATTCAGCCCTTCCCCCAGTCACCCAGCCACCACACCACAGAGGCCAAGGACCAGCTCAGTCACCCGTTCCCTTCCCCTCCCCCAGGGGGCCTAGGGGAGCTGAGCAAGTTCACTGAGCATTTAGACACTATGGCAACAAGCCCCTTGAAAATACGAAGGCAGGTGGAGAGGGCCAACAGATGGAGGGGGCGGTAGGAGGGAGGAGATCAGCTGCCACTCCAGGCTGTACCCTCATTCCCTAATGGGGGAGAAGCAGGACCTATTCCCGCCTTCAGAGGCCTCACACAAACAGCCCATTTCTGTGTGCAGAGGGAGCAGAGCAGGGAAAGGCACCTATATCTGGGAATCTTTCCAGTTCCTGGGACACTCACCGGATTTCCCTTAGCTGGCACTAAGCATAAGACCTCACTCACAGCATCCTTTCTCCTCTTCCTCTGGAATAGACTGTCTCCCCTCCCCCCATTCCACACGTACTACAGCCCTAGCAAAGAACATTCCTTCGGTCCTACAACGTGCAGCCACTCCTGGTGACACAAATGCACCATCTCCTTTTACTGCCACCAGTGATGTGGTTAATAAAACAGGACTTTGAACAGCCTCAAACACTGACACCCAAACAGGACACCAGGGTCCATCCTCCATCTCAGCTCTGCCCCAGACCAAGGGCTGCCAGCTCTCTCCACCGTGCAGGGGAAGTTGGGAGGGCCTGCGGAAAGCCAAAGTGAGCCAGCTCCCACTGCCGCCCCCTCCCCTCCAGCTTCGGTGCCGGAGCTTCAGGCCACGGTCTCGGAGAGGGCAAAGGTACAACGAGTCCCCAGTGCTGTGTGGCGGCTGCTGCTCAGCTCCACCCCGGAGGCAGGCGCAGGCTAGGGGGCTCCCTCTGGCGCAAACCCATCCATCTGGTACAGCAGATTAGACCCCCCACTGCACACACACACACACACCCGCCACCCCCACCCGCAGAGCCGCCCTCCTGGGCGTGGGATCTGCCCTGGACAGCTGCCCGGAGCCCCCCGGCGTTCGGGTCGGGCCCTGGAGATGCATGCTCTCAGAGATGCCCGGGGCCGAGGCCCGCCCATAGTGTTGGGAGGGCGGGGAATGGAGTAGTTACCGGAGGCCGGCCCAGGGCAGGCCTGGGTCCACTGGCTCCCGGCCGGGGCGCTTGGGGCGTTGCGAACAGCAGCAACTCGGCCTCTCGGGGCCCCTCGGTTGTGACCGGGACGGCGGCGGCGCTGAGCGGGCCTTCGTCCTGGGTGGAGATGATGACGATCTGCTGCTCCAGCAGCTGCAGCCCACCAGCCCCCAGCAGGGCCTCCAGCTCCGCCACGCACGTGCCGCCACCGCTGCCGCTACCGTCCAGGGCCATGGCGGCTCCGCTGGCTCGCTCGCTACCCCGGGCGCCGGCTCACATCCCAGGGAGAGGGACTGGCCGGCGGGGCCGGGAGGGCCGGGGCGGG
>JAJPUD010013410.1:0-15333 GCA_023553655.1 Myrmecobius fasciatus
AAAATTTGTAATGGAAAGCTATGTAAGGGTTATTGTTGAAGAATTACCCACACATATGTTATGGAAATAAAATAAAATAGAAAAAAAAATTTTAAAAAAAGAAAAAGAAAAAAAAAGAAAATTCAACAAATAAAAAAAAAGAAATGATCAGCAAGATGATTTTGTAGAAGCTTGAAGAGTCTTACATGAACAGATGCTAAGTGAAATGAGCACAACCAGCAGACCACTGTTCTTGGCAACTTGATTATACAATGATTAATTCTGATTGATTTAACTTTTTTCAATTGTGTGATGATCCAGGCTAGTACCAATGGTCTTGTGATAAAGAGAGCCATCCACACCCAGAGAGAGGACTGTGTGTTTCACAACATAGTATTTTCATTCATTTTTTTGTTTGTTTGTTTGCTGGCATTTAGCATTCTTTCTATTTTGTTTCCTTTTTTGATCTGATTTTTCTTGTGCAAGATGATAATTGTAGAAATATGTATAGAATAATTACACATGTTTATTAACATATATTTTACTACTTGCCATCTAGGGGAGGGGTTAGTGGGAAGGGTGTGAAAATTTGGAACATAAGGTCTTGCAAGTGTCAATGTTGAAAAAATATTCATGCATATATGTTGAAAAATCTTCAATTAAAATGATTTTTAAAAAATAAATGAGTAGGCAATGTTCTTCAGGATGAAATCAATAGTAGTTTGCAAGAATAGAATTTTTATTTTTAGTGGATTACTGGATAGGATTTTATAATATTTTTTCCTGATATCAGTTTGAATGTCTGAAAAGAGAAATGTCTGAAAAAAGAATCAAAAGAAAAGCAAAATGAAAAAGAGGCAGCAAGTTAATAGGCACATTCCTGGAACCAGAACCAAGATTTGGAGCCATGTCAAACTATTTTTTCCACAATTAAGATCAAACTCCATCTAAGTTGTAAGGAAAAGAAGAAAAAGAGGCTAACTTGGAAAATTAGGGATTGAGGTAATCTTAATGGGAGAAAATATTTATAGTGATCATAAAAAGATTTGGTAATATCAGTGCAGTGATGTTATGGAGGATTAGCTTCTTCTCACTAGAAAGATTTGACAAATGGCTCTGCATTTGAAAATGTTTTCAAATGCTTTGAACACAATTTTGTTGGGGATTTATTTAGGTGAGAATCTGCCTAAATATTGATTGTCTTTTGTTAATAACTTACCTTAATATTGAATAATTGCCTAAATGATTATTTGTTTTTTATTAAAAATCTATTTTTCACCCTTTCACAACCTGTCTTCTCCAAAATAAAAAAAAAGATTAATGTTAGAAATATGTAGTTTAATTGACTCAAAATCTTGTTTAAGTGTTATATTTAATTTTTTCAAAAATAAATTTGAGGGTAGCTAGATCTCACAGTAGATAATGCACCAATCCTGGAATCAGAAGTACTTGAGTTCACACTTGGTCTGATACTTAACAAATCATAGCTATGTTACTTTGGGCTAGTCACTTAGCTCAATTGCATAGAGGGAAAAAATCTGAAAATAAAACTAAAGATTTACCTTTTTTGGCTTCTGTAAAGAGCAGGAAAAGAAAAGAGTACCAGGGTTTAATAAGAAGGTCAAAGGAGGCACATATGTTATTTAGAGGACCTTTGGATTTGAAAGAAAATCAGGAAACAAATATAGGGAGAAGGTCCAGAGAAACAAAACAACAACAACATCAATAACAACAACAAAAAACCCTCTAAGCATAGATTATTCATGGAGTTTTTATGAGAAAAAAGTTGAAATAAGAAGGAACAAGGAGAAAGGAGCTAAAAAGAAGAGTTCAAGAAAAAAAAGGAAACAGAAAAAGTTTGCATAAGGACTAGGCAAGTAAGAGGAACTAAGTAGAGCAAGTTGGCAAGTAAAACTAACAGAATGTTTTGTTGACTGGGGGCAAGGCAATTGATGAAAGTAAAAGTTGGTGTGAAAGCAGAAGTTGAGATGTTATGTAATGATGGAATTGCTAAAAGAAATACAGATTCCCTATTACAATGACTATGCAGTCTATCTCTTGAAGCCTAGTATCTACTGACTATGTTAATGTATGTGATATTTGTAAAGGAGATAAAAAGACTCAAGTCAGACCTTTCCACATTCCAAATCATTTGTGATAAAATTAAATGATCCTAAAGCAAAAGAAATGAGGATTCAATGGTGAGGATTTGTATTAAGAGAGATTTGTCCATCACTTAGTAGAAGCCTGGATAGTAGAAGAATGTCCCACAGGATAAGAAGCAAAGGAAAATAACAATTAATTACCTGCCATGTTACTACCAATACTACTATCTTTTTTTTTTTAATTTTTGTTGTTGCTATGCTTGACTCTTCATGACCCATCTGCAATTTTTTTGACAAAAATAGTAAAGTGGTTTGCCATTTTCTTCTCCAGCTCAGTTTACAGATGAGAAAATTGAGACATGCAGCGCTAAGTAACTTTCCAGATTATTGCTATAGTTGTTATAAAATACAATATAAAATAACAAAATAAAAAATAGTCAAAAAATAAAACTAGAATGTGAAGCATCTTATTAAAAACACATCTGAAGAACAGATGGAGAAAAAATTTAAGAATAATAAGGCAATCTCAAATTTGTGACCTTAACACAATGGTGCAAGAAATAATTCAAGAAAATTGTTCTGGAGTGATAGAACAGGAAAAAAAAATAGAAAAAAATCACTGACTACCACTTCAAAGACATCCTTTGAAGAAAAACCATAAGAATAGTATTGCCAAATTCCAAAAACCTCAAATGAAAGAGAAAATTTTTCAAGAAACAAAACAAAACAAAACAAAAAGCAACTCAAATATGCTGGAGTTGCAATTAAAATTGTAGAGGCTTTCTTAGCAGCCATTATCCAAGATCATAGGACTTAAAATCATAAATACTGGCAATGAAAAGAATTAGGCCTGTGGCCAAAAATATCATATCCAGAAAAATTATCCATAATATTGAATAAAGGAAAAATAAAAATTCAACAAACTTGAAGACTTTCAACCAAACTGAAATTTAATAGAAAATTTAACATTCAAGAGAAAATATGAAAGATTAATTTTGAGGAACTTAACATGCACAAATTCTATGTTTTTATTTTTATTTATATTTATTTATTTATTTTTATTATTAAAACTTTTTATTTGCAAAACATATGTATGGGTAATTCTTCAATATTGACCCTTACAAAGCTTTCGGTTACAAACTTTCCCCCCCTAGTCCCCACACCTCCCCTAGACCGTAAAAAATCCACTACATGTTAATTATGTTACAATACTTGACAAATCAAATATATGTATACATATTTCCACACTAATTCTATGTTTTTTTAAATGGAAATGCAGAACATGTATTTAAGATGAGCATGAGCAATTTGGTAGCTCAAAAGAAAGATCGAGGCAGAGTATGATCAAGCTTCAAAAAGCAAAACTTTCTAGGAAAAGGTAAAAATACTAATTATGATATGCAAATAAAATGCAGAGAAAGAACAAACACAGAGGCTTTGGGAAAGAGAGAAGGGCTTATACTCATATTAGGAATGGACTAAATAAGCAACATTTTTTATAACCATGAAGAATATGACACCCTTCAAAATCTATTGATAATAAGGAGACAGAGTTGGGGAAGGGAATAAGATAAGGTACGTTATAGAAGGATATGTAAGTTTGTGGTAGTGGGACAAGATGTATAAATTAATGGGCAAAGGATAAAGGATAAGATGGGGTTCCTAAGTATGTGCATAGTAATGGTGTTAGAACAAGGTGTGTAGATTAATGAGGGAGGAGTAATAAAGACAAGGGAGGGTAGCATAAGATAAATTGGGAGTACAGAAGAATGTTTAGATTAACCAAAGTGGGATAAGGTGTGATGAATGGGAATGGGATAAAGAGGAAAAAAAAGATTGAGAGAAGAAGATAAGGAAGGGATCCATGGGTGTGAGGAGGTTAAGTACTGCAAGACAAGTTAAGGGGCAGAATTAAAGTACAAAAGTTATCAGGGATAGTAAATAAGAGATATAGAGAAATACTACAACAAAGATCAGAAATAGAATTTATGAGTTAAAAAAAGTAGGGCTAGTTATTGGTCTTAAAGTCAATTCAATCAAGAGAGAAATTTACATTATATTTCAGCCATATTATTTTACATGCATGTTTACATATGTATATCCATGTATCTATATCTATATCTATATCTATATACATCTATGCATATGTAAGTATATATATATAGACATATGTATATGAGTATGAATGGGTATATATATGTTTGTACATATACATTTTTCTGTGGTTTCCTGTAACCTGCTTGTGGGAGATAGCGGGGTGTGAAAAAGAAAAAGAAATAAAAAAAAAGTATTCAGCAGAGACCAAAAAAGTAGATGAATAATTATGAATATAATTTCTTATATTATTACATATGATTTCTTAAAATGAAAATTTTTTAGTATATATTTTGAATCTCCGCTGATGTTGGGCACATGGCATGACATGTTTTGCTTTGTTTAGTTTTTCCTTCTTTCTTTTTTTTTTAAATTCTTTTTTTTCTTATTTTGTATTTAATTCAATGAAAAACAAACAAACAAACAAACAATCTACCATACTACTCTCTGTGTAAGTGGAAAGAATGTTGATATTGGTATAGTAACAAATCCTTAAAGTACTGAAATAAGTATATGAACAGATTTAAATCATGATGGTACTATTATCTTTAATGTATGACCCTCCCACTCCAAGGGAAGCTCAAAACTCCTTCATGTACTCTTACCCTATGTGTTAATGATTAATGTTTGTCTCCTGTAATAAATACATCATATATTATTTATTTCGCAAGCTGAAATTCTTTTTTGGATTCCTTTAATAAGCCATGAGATTTTGTTTAACACTCAACTGGTCCATTTACTTGGATACAGACAGTTAGATGGCATGGTGGATAAAGTAATGGGAAGAGAATCGGAGACCTCATTCAAACCAGCCTTAATTATTGGTAGTGTAAACTTGAGCTTAAACTCCTTAAATCTTAATTTCCTCATCTGTAGAATGGGGATGATAATAGCACTTACCTACCAGGATTGTTGTGAGAATAAAATAAGATAATATTTACAAAAGATTTATTATATTTTAAATTTTTTATACTAAAATGTACTTAAATGCAAAATAGTATTATTATATATTATATGTAAGCATAGTCTTGATGTATACACACCATCAAACACTTTCTGCTATATGGTTTGTATAAAAGGTAACTGTACATGTTTTCTTTGCCATCTGGTTATGTCCATAAAGTCACTTTTTGCATTGTTGAAAGGCAGTGAGTACTCTGACCACTACATTTCCTTCAAAGTGGTAATTGAAATAGAAATAGTGATGAAAACTATGAATTCACTGATATAAAGAAATCCTAGATAAGGGATATTCTTCTATGAAGACAGATTGATATCTTCTCTGTAACTGGTATTTTTAGAGATTTGCCTGAGATTTAGACTTCTGAGAGGTTGAGTGCCTCACTAAGAATTCCAGTCAGTAGGTATCAAAACAAGATTGAATCCAAGTCTTCATGGTTTCTAGATAAGCTTTCTATCCATTCCTTTACACTATCCTTCTAACTTATAAAAGAATTTCACTATATATTTTAAATAAGTAGCACTTGGCAAGCCATAGGTAAAGTTTGAGTCTTTGAGGATTTTTGATTAATTGTAAAGTGCCATCTTTTCCTTTTAATTACATTTTTGTATGCTTCAGATTAGAATTTAGATTAGAATACTTGAATGTTCACATTATAGATGATTATTAGTTTTTCTTTGAAAAGAAACTGTATAAAATATCCATAGTTACTATATTGACATATTTTGAATTCCATTAAGATTCCTTGTTAGGGGCCTCATTATTAGTGTATAAATATCATTTGAGATAATCAAAGACATTTTTTAACCCTAAGGTTGTTCCCTTTTTTTAACAGTTCTGCATGAATTGACTATCAAATGTGATTTTGAGATTTCAATAAACTTTTTGAAGATATATGACTATCTTAAATGCATATATTCATTGCATACTATATTTAATGTTAAATGTATAAATTTCAAATAAATATATATTCAATTAATTGAATTTTAATAGTTATAACACCATAATGTACAAGCAGAGTTGTATGGAGTTTTGAATTTTGTTTTTTTTCAGAATACTTAAGATGATGGCATAGCTAACAAAGTTTTGTTATTCAACATAAAACTTTTAACTTCATGACAAATATAATATTTGTATATATTCTATAATCATCTTTCTAGATATTTCCTTATTTATGAACCAAAAATAGTAGATAATTATTTAGATAGTTACAGAGAAATATATTTAAATTTATAGATAAATAGGTAAGTGATGAACTGATAAATATAAGGATATGGAAAAATTTTAAAAATATGGAATGATAATAACAACTGCCACATAGAACAACAAGATTTTCAAAATGTTTGTCTCAAGCAATCATCTTAATAATGCTGTGAGGTAACAAAGTATCATTTTAGGTGTGCAAGATTAAAGGTGGTCTAATAATTTCCTCAAAATAGAGTACTCAAAGCATGCCAATTCCCCCATTGATGCATTTCAGGAATGTATCTATAACAATAAGAGAGATGACTGGGATATTAAGAGACATTAAGTGACTTTTCCAAAGTGAAAAATCTATTATATATCAAAAATAGGAGTTTACACAATTCTCCTTAATTCCAAAACTGTATCTCAGGAAGTATTACAGAAGCTTTATGTACACTTTATATATCTATCAGAAAGCAGAGGTAGAGTGGTTAAGTAAATAAGAGTCACACAGATGGTTGGATTGATGGATGGATAGATGGATGGACAGATGGATGGACCTATGGAAAAAGAGAGTGGGGTAAATAGAAGCACAATTTGTGGACCTTTATTATTAGTGTCATTGTAATCATAAATATTTGAATGTTTTATAAATAATTAAAAAGGCAAAATTTTAAATAAGACACTAATATACAGAAGCTTCAAGTACAAAGATTTTCTGATTTTTGTCACCTTATCATTAGAAAAATAAAATTTCTGAAAGCATTTTATTTATTTTTCTAGAGTATCTTATAGGATACAATTTTTACACTGGAGAAGAAATCTTAGTATTTTGGAGGAAAAAAAAAACACTAATGCAGTATTCAGAAATATCTAAACAAGCAATCAGTATTTATTTGAGGTCTGAGATAGAAAGAGAACTTAGAATATATTTCTTTTAAGTCTAATGAAAAAGTTATCATAAAGCTTTTGGAAATTAATTCCAAATTTCATCTGTTTCATATGAACAGATTCATTTCCCTCTCCCCCCAAAAATAGCACCTGGAAATGAATGATGTTAAGGTCAAGTTTTTAAGACTAATTAGTGTTGATTCAAGGTGAAATTGAATTTTTAAAATTACCAAGTTAATAAGTTTAATATACATTGATCTTCCACCTATCAATTTGCTATTTTCTAATATATGCCCTTTTCTTACCCTTTGCTATCTCTGTACCAGAATGAACTCCTTAGAAATGTTTGTTTCTTAATAAGATGTACACAGTGGATCTGAAACCACCAAATATATTTTTCCTTATTTCAGAAATAGAATGTTTTAATCACAAAGGCATTAATTGATTAAAGGGGGAAAGGCAGCTGTATAAGATGAGATGCAACATTAATCCTCACATATCAATAATTTATTTGAATCAAGGTGAATTAGCAGAAACTATACCAAGTAAATGAGAGGTTTAAAAGAGTTTATAGTAATTCACTTGGTACCTAATGAATTCTTAATTCATTCAAGTATTAGAAGAGAGAACATAGCAAAGGCCTTTCAAAATTTATGTTGAGATACACTTAATTTCAATTAATTCACTGCACCAATGAAGCAGAAAACAGTTGGCTTTACGAGTAATGGTAATAGTGTCTAATTTCATGGCACCATATACATTACATCTGACTTCTGCTACATTGTGCAGCATAATGGAAATATAATGGGTAGAGATAAGGTATGGAAGGACTGCCACAATAAACACAGTTCCCACTTCAAAGTAATTTAATAAAATCACTGGAAATATAATTACATAACAAAACATGCTTGATGATGATGTCAGTATCCTTGACATCCCACAGTTATTTCTTGACTTATTTTCTTTTTTAAAAAATTATTTTAAATTTGAAAATACTATTGTTATGTTTCCAATACAATCAAATTGAGAGACATATTTTGGCCTTGAAAAATATTATTCTTTTCTCACTTAATATAAGTTCTGTTTTCTTGTCAGTCTGTTTTTATTATTGCCTGTGTATACACAATATGAAGTGACACTTTAAATTATTTTAAAATTGTATTGTTTGGACTGAGTTTCAATGTAGTTATACTGGATAGAGTTGACCTTGCTGTCAAGAATATCTGGTCACATTATCTGCTCTTAAAGATACTAGCCAGCTACGTTAACTTGGGCAAATCACTTTACATTTCAATTTCCCTGATAATAATCTAGGACTACAAGTGGCAAACAAGTGTATTGTCTATATTGACTGAAGAAATTTCAACATGGAATTTTCCCTATACAGAAAAAATTACCAATCTACAAGCGCAGGATTTACCCTTTTTAAAAGATCTCATGAGCAAAACCCACTTATGGAAGATTTTGTTCAATAGCATGATCTTAATCATTCTGGTTCATCTCTTTAACCAAATTATGGTTTTCAGCTTATGAATATATATATTTCAAATTTCATTTTTTCCATGTCATTTTTTTAATTAAATATTTTTATTTTCAAAATATATGTAGATAATTTTTAATATTTACCCTTGCAAAACCTTGTATTCCATTTTTTTCCCTTTCTGTCTCCACTCCCTTCTTTTGATGGTAAATAATACAATATAGGTTAAACATATGCAATTCTTCTGTTATCATGTACAGGAAAGATCAGATCAAAAAGGAAAAAAAAATGAGAAAGAAAAACAAAATGCAAGCAAACTACAACACAAAAGGGAAAATACTATGTTGGAATCCACACTCAGTTCCCCTAATCCTCTCTCTTGGATGCAGATGGCTTTCTTCATCACAAGACTTTGAAACTGGTCTGAATCATCCCATCAAGCTTAATTTTTAAAGAAATTTCATTAGTAAATGTATTATTTAAACCTGTTTTTAAGAAACTAATTTTTAGTGAAGAATGGAAGATCAAATAAAAATATAAGATTATTTGATAATTAAATCAAATAATTATTTTCCATTTTTTTATTTCCAGAGATGGCCATCTCTCACCTGCTCTACATATGTAACTTTACCAACAGTATTTTTTTCTTTTTAAAAACTAGTTATTGACCAACTGCTATCTTCCCAAGATCTATTGATTTGCAAAAGTTACTCTTACAAAGCTCATTTTTGTTAAAGTTAGAGTTTCTTAAAGCACAACTCAATATTATTTTCCTGCTTAATACAAAACAAATAAACAAAAAGAGGTGAGGTTGAGGTTAGAAATGTGAAAGTGTTTCCTTATTGCCATGAGCCACATAAAAATCTTGATTTTTGGTATCAAAATCTTCATAGTATTAACCCATCTTTACTTTTCATCTTAATCTCCCATTATTCAAATGAATAAGGCCTTCTCTTTTGATACTGAGGTTTGCCAGATGTTTCTGATTGTGCGGAACATTGTACATTTGAATTCCTTAGTTACAAAATTCTATAGAGTCTTGTTAATATAATCCATGATTGCTCAAAAGAGATCAACTAAGTCATCCACAGAGAGTTTAATAGGCTCTAGCATACCACTTATGTTAGGTTACATTCAAAAAGTTTCTTCAAAAGAATTTACCACCGCACAAAAAAAAAAAAATAGAAGTAAAAGAGTCTAATACCAAAAGTGTGGGAAAACTTATAGATAGCTCAAATGTTGGACTTGTTTACAACACTTTAAGAGATTTAGATGAAAACGTCCAGAACAAATGTATCATGAGAAGACATGACTGTGTTAAAATCCATGCCAATGAAAGGAATACCTATAACAGTTAGACTGGAGGAACAAAAAAATGCGTAATAAACATCTAACTTTGAAGAAAACAACAACAACAACAAAAAGTCTTAGCTCACATCTTCCTTTTAATGCATCTTCGGTGTGAGACATTTGGCAAGTAAATTCTCAGAGCTCAAGAAATTCTTTAAGATGGTTATTTACAGAAAAGTTGTAGTTTTGCATTGCGCTGTTCACTGAGGAATTTCAATTTAGTGTCCATCTGTATGGATGAGACAGAAAGCCAGGGAGAAATTGTATATACATAAATATGTAGATTAATGTATGGGTACATTTATATGTATATGTATATATATATATACATATATATATATATATATGTAAGTCAAAGTCATTATTATATAAGAAGTTACTTTGGTTTTATTTGCCAAACAATTATCTATCTATTCTCTGTTGTTTTTCTTTCTTTCTTTCTTTCTTTCTTTCTTTCTTTCTTTCTTTCTTTCTTTCTTTCTTTCTTTCTTTCTTTCTTTCTTTCTTTCTTTCTTTCTTTCTTCCTTCCTTTTTTTTTTAATGTGACAGATGTTTAGGTAAATTTGTCAAATGATGAATTATTTTTTCTACTTTTTTTAGAATTTCCATAGGATGAAAATATCTATTCAGTGCTATCTTTATGTACTCTATATACATCCAGTATGAAGTAGCAGCTTTCATTAGCAGGTTTTCACTGTCAAAATGGTTCTTTTTCTATCACCATCACTAATGCAAAATACAAGCTGCTTGTTTGCAAACAGAAAAAAATGGAACTTGCCAATTATGCTAATTGTCAGTTATAAAAATCACTTGGATGTCTCATGTTTTAAAGAGCAATTGAAAATTCACTGTGATACAGTGTCCTAAGCTTGGGCACACAACACCAGTTCAATCATTTTGACAAAATTTACTGGTCAATTCAATAAAATAGGTGGTCATTTTTAGAAAAAGAACTGTCATAAATCTTTTTTTTTAAATTCTTTACAGATTTGTATTTTTTCCTGTGTATATGATTTCAGATGAAAATGTTATCCAGATGAAGAATTAATAGATAAAGGAATGAAAAATTATTCTGGATCATCCTCTAAAATGGTTTGTTTGAGTGTTCTAAATGCACAGCTTATTTCATTTGTACTGCAAATTCAGATACAATTGCCTAATTGAACATTTATTCCATTGAAGCAAATCCTGGAAGCATTGAGCAGGCTCAGAATCTATTTCATTAATTCAATGAAATAATATGAAAAATACAAATTGATTTTTCTGTTGATGAACATCAAATTGCAGAAACATTTATTGAATTTTTTGCAATATTATTTGGTTTATTTTTAGTGAGCATTCACAATGTTTTTGGTGTATTTAGTTATCTTTTTAAAAAAAATTGATGTTTACTAGAGATACGGGTCAAATTCTCATATAGTACATGAAGTTTGCAGCAGAAATCTCAGTTTAACAAAACAATTTCTAGAATCACATGTGTGACCTATTTAAAGGATTGTCTAGACAACAAATTCAACTCCAATTCAATAACTAATTAATAGTTATATTCTACTAAAAATTCTGTGGTATGAACTGTGGTAAGAATAGCTAATATTTATATAGTATTCTAGATTTTACAAAGTTCTTTACACACATTTTCTAATTTTATCTTCACAACGACCCTGTAACATAGTAACTATTATTTCACCCACTTTAAAAATGAATAAAGCAAGACTAGGGAGATTAAATGACTTGTCCAGCATTACACAGTTAATAAATAACTAGGTGGAATCTAGTCTTCCTGATTGTCTTACATTCAATTTTTAATTAAACAAAATAATTTGGATTATTCCTTGAACTTCCTTGTACTAGAATAATGTTGTTGTTCAAAATGTTGTTTATCAAGTTTTTCTCTTCTCCTTCAACTATAAGTTAATATTTAGAAAAAAATATCCATATGGCAGAATATCAGAGACTCACCAATGTGAGATCTTCATTTGAAGCTGATTATTCATCATTTTGCATTTTCCTTCCCCCTTCTTTGAGTCATGTTCCCTTAAGTCCTGAATACTCTTGATTAAATCTGTCATGATACTTAAGGGGATCAAAATATATTTCAAAATTGGGTTTGCCTTTTTGAAAAAGAATAGGAATTGATAAAAAGAAAAACCAGCTAAAACATCTTTGGATATTTGTGACATCCTTAAATGAAATTTGGTATATAAGATCATTATAAAGAAAAGATTGTGTAATCATTTAGGAATGGTAGAAACTGTAGCTGTTATGATTATTGTCATTACCTATATAGAGTTAAGAGAGCTGTGTGATTATATGAACTGATATTTCCAATTCTTAGAACTTCTCACAATAGGCATAGATGGCATCTAAGTAGCATAATAGCTGAATTCAGGGCCTCATAATTTTAACTACATGTCTTCTTTCTCTGTTTGGAGTCTTATGGTAGTTGTCTTCCAAACTTTCTAATCTTCTTATCCTCGGTTCACTCTGTAATTATTTTCCCAAAATCAACAAGGGTTGATAAAGCAAGAATAGCAACAGTAGTGGTGAGTAACAGATAGTCACGTTCAAAATAACACCTTTTTCAACTTGTCCTTTAAGATTCAAATGAAAAAAAATTCCCCTAGTCACTTTTATTTATCTTTTCTTCTTTCAATAAAATATTAGGTCATTCATTTTCCATGTTGAATTAGTATGGATATGACAGAAGGCACAGTGAATAGAATGCTGGATTTGAATCTGAGTTCATATCCTGCTGAAGATGTGGATGACCTTTGACAAGTCATTTTATCTACATCAGTTTTATTCTATTTCCTTACCCATAAAATGGGGGTAATAGGGTTGTTGTGAGGATAGATGCTTTATTTTCAACTTATTCTTCATTACCATAATCAAACATTAATTGAATAGGTCTTACATGAAAATCACAATTAGGCATATTTTTTAAAAGTGCAAGTCATAGTCTTATCACTTACAGAATTCATAATTTCAATAGGAAATGGAACAAAGGGTTATAGAAATAGATATGTGTTGGGGTTGTGTTGGAGAGAAGTTATATTGGAGAGAATATGAGTGTCAATTAGTATAAGCAATCATTGCTAGAGGGAAAAAAGACAAATTCTACTTCAAATGACCTTTGTCAATGACTCAAGAAGCATTTATTAAGCAATTACTATGTGCACTGTGACTGTGATAAGTGCTGGGTATACAAATGTAAGTACAAAGACAATGAGCTTATATTATAATAAGAGAAAACACGGATAAAAATTTATTGTGTTTACTATGTGCCAATACTACTATGTTAAGTGCTAGGGATACAACAGAAGGCAAAAGAAAGTCCTCAGTCTCACAATTTTATAGGCTGGATAACATACAAACAAATATACATAACCAGGCTATGTTCAAGATAAATAGCAGATGACTGACAGAGGAAACAAACTGGGATTGGAAAAGGCTTCAAGTAATACACGGAATTTTTAATGAATTTTTTAAAAAGCCAAGAAAGTCATGAAAAAGCAGAAAAGGGAGAGGGTTCAAGGCATATTAAGGTGGGTAGCAAGGAAAATGTTTGAAGCTGGAAGATATAATATGTTGTTCTTGTAATGGAGGCTAATATCACTTAATCAGAGTATAGGGTATAAAAATAATGTAAAGGTAGGAGGGGAATAGGTATGATTTTGAATGCCAAACAAAAGCATTTTTATTTCACCTTGGAGGTGATAGGAGCTTAATGAAGTTCATAGAATAGCAGGATGATATGTTTACATATGTACTTTAGAAAAACAACTTTTATGACTGAATGGAAGATGAATTTGAATGAAAAGAGACTTGAGGCAGACAGACATCACTAATCTATTGCAGTAGCTTAGGGATGGGATGATAAGGGCCTGTACCAGAAAGAAGGTAGTGTGAGAGGAAAGAATTAAATGGATGTGTTTGCAAGATGATGCTAAAGGGAAATTGGCAAGCTTTGTCAAAAGATTGAATATGTGATGGGGAGGATGAGAGATAATGAGGAATCCAGAATGACTCCTAGCTTTTGAGTCAGAGGGACTAAAAGGATAGTATTATTCCTCTGCAGTAATAGGAGGTAGCAATGTTTAGGGGCAAGGAAAATAAATTTTGTTTTGTACATTTTTAGTTTGAGATGTCTATTGTATTCCAAATTCAAGATGTGTAAAAGTAGTTGATGATATCAAATTAGAGTTCAGTGAGAAATGGGTAAGGATAGGCTAATTTTATAATCCTCAACATAAAAATTCTTTCCTGGATCCTGTTTTCTTCTCCTATATTATCTTACTTAATGATCTCATCATCTCCCTTGGGAAAGACAACATTGGCAGCAGAAAATCAGAGGCTGGAATGAGATTGATTTCTGTTTGGAAAAGAGAGGAAACTGCATTGGAGCAAATGACAAAAATATGTCTAGCTTCATAGGAACTTCATGGAAATGGTAGGAGTTAAATAGGAACTTAAAATACAGGTTAATATTTTATTTTATATAATAGCTATTTATTTTCAAAATACATGCAAAGATAGTTTTCAACATTCACCTTTGCAAAATCCTGTGTTCTAAGTTTTTCTCCCTCCTTTCCCTACACCCTCTCCCTCAGACAGCAAGTAATACAACATATGTTAAACATGTGCAATTCTTCTATACATATTTCCAAATTTATCATGCTTCAAGAGATCAAACAGAAAAAAAATGAGAAAGAAAAAGCAAGCAAGCAAACAATAGAAAAAGTGCAAATATTATGTTGTGATCCACATTCAGTACCCACAGTCTTCTTTCTAGATGGAGATAGCTTTCTCTATCTCAAGTTCATTGGAATTGGCCTGAATTACCTCATTTTTGAAAAGAGCCAAGTCCATCAAAGTTGATTATCACATAACCTTACTGTAGCTGTATACAATGTACTCTTGGTTCTGCTTACCTCAATTAGCATCAGTTGATATAAGTCTCTCCAGGTCTTTTTATTTGTATAACATATGTATAGGTAGTTCCCCAACCATGATCTTTACAAAGCTTTCCATTACAAATTTTACCCCCAGTCCTCTCCCCTCCCCTAGATGGCAGGAAGTCTACTACATGTTAATAATGTTGAAATGCTTGAGAAGTTATGCAAGAAAAATCCTATCTACAAGAAAAAAAAAAAGAATCAGAGAAAGGCAACACAATGCAAGCAAATGTCAATAGAGATCATGAAAATGTTACGTTGTGGTCCATATTTCATTTCCCTCTCCCTGGGTGTATATGGTTTTCTTCAGTGAACTATTGGAACTGGTTTGAG
>JAJPUD010013410.1:21239-44549 GCA_023553655.1 Myrmecobius fasciatus
CCTGTGTGATTCTAATTATTGATACTCGGTATTTGAATTGTTTCTTTCTAGCTGCTAGCAGAATCTGTTCCTTGGTGCTATAGTCCTGAAATTTAGCCTCAATATTCCTTGGGGTCTTAATTTTAGGGTCTCTTTCTGGAGGTGATCGGTGAATTGTTTCAACAGTGATTTTGCCCTTTGATTCTACAATCTCCGGGCAGTTTTCTTTCAGGAATTCCTGGAAGATAGTGTTTAGATTCTTTTTTTTTATCATGGCTTTCAGGAAGTCCAATAATCCTTAGATTATCTCTCCTAGATCTATTTTCCAAGTCAGTTGTTTTTCCTAGGAGATATTTCATATTTTCTTCTAATTTTTCATTTTTTTTGTTTTTGTTTGACTGATTCTTAAAGTCTTATTGAGTCATTCACTTGCATTTGTTCAATTCCTATTTTTAAAGTTTTGTTTTCTTGAGTTACCTTTTTAAGCTCCTTTTGTAACTGGCCAATTTGTTCATTGCACTCTTTTTCCACTTCACTAATTTTATTTTTCAATAAATTGGTGTCTTTTTCATATCTCTTTTGTAGGGCATCATATCCTTCTTGCAAGATATTGTATCCTTCTTGCTCTGATTTCAGTTTATTTTCCCATTTATCCTCCAGCTCTCTTTTGAGGTTCTTTATGCAATCTTCCAGAAAGGCCTTTTGAAGAGGGGACCAGTGATGGTCCTTGCTGATTTTCTCTTGAGTTTTTTCTAAAGGAACCTCTGGATCTGGGGTCATTGCTTCTTTGCCTTGATAAAAGCTGTCTATGATGAGAGCTCGGTTTTGCTTCTTCATCATTTTTTTAGATAGCGTGGATATCTCTTTAAGGTAGGGAAAAAAAAAACGGGGCTGAAAAGCTTTGCTTTGGGGCACTTCGGCGAGTTGACTTAAGGTGCTGGGCTGGTCGGGGCTAGGACTAAGCCCGTATTACTCCTTAAACAAGGGAAGTCTGTCAGAACACCTGCCCCCAATCAGGGCAGAGTGTCCCCATTGCCTCAGATAAACTCCAGGTGTTTGGAATTTGGAGTTTGGAGTTTGGAATTTCTGCCAGGATGAGCTGAGCTGAGTCCCACCTTCACTTCCAGCCTACACAGGAGTCGTCTATTTATCTCTCTGTCTGAGTCAGACTAACCTGATATGAAGTTGTCCAGATAGCCGTGCCCAAATATTTCTGATTTTGTTGACTTCAAGATCACTTCAGAGGCTTATTTTATTGTTTATGTGAGAGAAGATCAGAGGAGAAGCAGAAAGTCACCTTTTCACTCCGCCATCTTGGCTCTGCCCCCACCTGCAAATGTTTCTTAATAGGTAGTAGCTTTTCATACATCACTAAACTCTTTTAGAAAGTCAGCTGTTGATTGCCGTGTTTCTATTGCCTTTTTCTCCCATTGTTTTCTAACTGTCTGAAATCTAGCTTGTCAACTTACCATGCCATTGGTACTGCTCTCTCCAAAATTACTATTGGTAACTCTTAAAGGCTAAATCCAATGACCTTTACTCAGCATTCATCCTTCTAGACTTTTTAATATTTTTCCTTTGATACTCTTTTCCCCCCTAGGTTTTCATGACACAGATTTCTCACGATTCTCTTCAGCTATGATTAATATCTCTTCAATTTCCTTGGCCTTGCTTTCTCCAGATTTTTCTCCCTAATTATGAATGCCACCCACACCCCCTGTCAAACTTAGTCCCAGATTTTCTCTACGCACTCTATATTATTTTGCTTGAAGATCTAATAGATTCCATTATCATTTGTGTACAAATGATTCTCAGATTTATTTGTCCAGAGCTCTAATATTTCCTGGTCTTTAAAATTTGAGATCCAATAAATATCTTAACCTCAACAAGTTCCTAAATGAATTCATTACCTTTCTCCAAAAAAAATTTCCTTTTTTCCAAAAATTTCTTATTAACATTTAGGGCATCACCATCTTTCTAGTCATTCAAGTTTAAAACCCAGATATTATCCTCATCTTCTCACTTTTTCTTACCTCATTTATTCAATATGTTGCCAAGTGCTATTGATTGTCCCATCATAATATCTCTCATATATGCTCCTTCACAAGCAAAAGCCTGGCACAGGGTTTTATTGCACTACTCTTGGATAATTGCAATAGCCTTCTGATTAGTCTTCTTGTCTCTAGTTTTTTATCATAGAATTCCATCCTTCTTCACTCAGATGTCAAAGTGATATTCCTAAAATGAAGGTCTGACTGTCTTACCATTTCTCAATAAATTACAGGGGTTCCCTGTTATCTTCAAGATCATATAAAGAAGATCATAACCTGGAGCATTCTTACATTTTAACCACACTTTGCTCCCTAAAACATATTCTGATTCAGTAAAATTGACCACCCTGCTATTTCTTACACAAGACATTTGCCCAATTTCTTCATTTTATTTAATTAATTCCCACATTTGGAATGCTATCATTTCTCATTTCTGTACCTTGACTTCCCTGGTTTCTTTCAGGTTTCAATTAAATTTTGAACTTCCATAGTAGACTACCTTTTGTCTACATTAATACTAATGTCTTTCCTTCAGGATTATTTCTTATTTATTCCCTATATATCTTATATTTATAGTTCTTTGTATGTTATTTCCCTACAAGATTATGAGATCCTTGAGGACAGGGACTATTTTTGCCTTTCTTTATATTCCTGGTTAATGAGACATAATTTTATTTCATGACATTTCAATGGTGAAAATATACTTTAACCTAATATCTGATATTCCAAAACATGGAAGCACATAAATTATTTTTCCTTCCAACCCTCTTCAAATCTTTCATGTATGATGATTTATTTTTTTTAAGAATCTGTGGTTTCATAGATGTGACTACTCCCTCCACTTAACAGATGGCTTTTATGAGTTTTTGTGATTGTAAAACATTCATCATCTAGCTAATGTGCTAGTAGTGCTTTTCTTTGAATTATGATTGGTATATTTTGTGAGATAATATTAACTGTATTAATGATCATAAACCATCATATGAATCATTCTTTGAAATATTAAAAGTTAGGTAGATACATATCTTGACTATTAATCTTAGGGATCAGCTACATTTCAGATGTTAGTTCCTAGATAGGATAAGTCTGCAAGTGAATATTTCCAACTTATCAAGAAAGATTCACAGAATTATAGACTCACAAAGTTGGATGGGGCTCCAAAGATCTTCTGATCAGAAAGTTTCTCTGCCATATCTTTAACAAATGGCAATTTACTTTCTACCCATATTGAAAATTTGCTATTTTTGTATGCCGCTCAACCCAATTAAATTGCTCAGAAGTTTTGTCTTGTTTTGCTTTCCCCTTATATACGGTCAATTTTTTTTTTCTCCCTGGGACTTTTGCATAGTAAGTCCAAGATGAGCAAGTCATTTATCCTCTTCCATTTGGATCCTTCAAATATGAGAAGATTGCTATTGTCCATCTCCCTTCCCTGATCTTAAGTCATCTTTATTTTTCCATTAAGTGTGGTTCAAAAGATTGCAGGATCATAGACTTAGAACTAAAAGAGATTGTGGAAATTATCTAGTATAACTTTCTAATTTTTCATATTCAAAAACTGAGGCCCTAAGATGGGAAATTCCTTTCCTAAGGTAACACAGTTTATAAACCAGCATTCAAACCTAAATACACTTTCTATAAACCCTGTATTCTTTCTATGCTACCATTTTTATCTCCTTAAGAAGTCTGATTATCTTTCTCTAAATATACTTGAAGTTATAAATCTTGTTTCTAAAAATTGTCACCAAGAACTAAATGTATTTCTCTTATTACGTTCCATCCTGTCAAAGTGTATGCCCTTTTGCCACAAGGAGTCGAGGTTAGTCTTATTTCACTCTGAAAGAGAGCAATGAAATTTGTAGCTAATATTTATGTAAGTACTTCAAGGTTTACAAAGATGATATGTGATATTTCATTTCCTTTCCACAACAAGGGATGAGAGAAGTAAGTGCTACTAGCATCCTCATTTTACTTATCAGACACTGAAGTTGACAAAGAGATTTGTCTAGAATCAAAAACTAAGAAAGCATTTGTGGTAGGATTTGAATTCAGAACTATCTGATTACTTAACTGTCCTTATCTACAACACCTTTAATAGAGAACATAGAAGGACATTTAAATTGGGGGTTGGGTGTGAGTGATAACATAAACTTTAAGTGAGCAAAAAAGGAAAAATTTTGACTTTCAAATTCTGAAACAATTGGTAGAATTGATGAAGCACTATATTGACCAATACTTATATATTTATTTTTAATTAATATTAATATTTATACTTATAATACAAATCACTTTTTGTACATTTTCAAAATAATTTTAAAGATATGATTTTCACTTCAATAATCCCTCTATAGCTCTCAAAACACTTTCTGATTACTGGTCTTTTAAAAAATATTTTCCCTTAAAAAATTAAGGAATTTCAAGAAAAAAATTTAAAATAAGTATTTTTCTCAAACACCATTTTTCTTCACTTTTTTATTTTTATGAAAGAAAAACATGTTCACAAAATGTAGTCTTTAAGGCTTTTTTCTATTTGCAAAACATATGTATTTGTAATTCTTCAACATTGAACCTTACAAAGATTTCTGTTACAAATTTTTCTCCTCTAGTCCCCACCCCTCCCCTAAATGGCAGGAAGTCCATTACATGTTAATTATGTTAAAATACTTGACAAATCGAATATATGTATACATATTTCCACACATCTTGCTATGCAAGAAAAATCATATCTACAAGAAAAAAAATCTGAGAAAGGAAACACAATGCAAGCAAACATCAATAGAGAGCATGAAAATGTTATGTTGTGGTCCAAATTTTATATTCCTCTCTCTGGGTGTATGTGGCTTTCTTCACTGAACAATTAGAACTGGTTTGAAACATTTCATTGTTGAAGAGAGCCATGTCCATTAGAATTGATCATCATATAGTCTTGGTGTTGCCATGTATAATGATCTCCTGGTTCTGCTCATTTCACTCAGCATCAGTTCATGCAAGTCTCTCCAGGCCTCTCTGAAATCCTCCTGTTGGTCGTTTCTTACAGAACAATAATATTCCATAACATTCATATACCAAGATTTATTCAGCCATTCTCCAATTGATGGGCATCCATTTAGTTTCCACTTTCTAGCCACTACAAAAAGGGCTGCCACAAATATTCTTGCACATATGGGTCCCTTACCTTCCTTTAAGAGCTCTTTATGTCTATGAACCCAAAAGAAACACTGTTGGGTCAAAGGGTATGCACAGTTTGATAACTTTTTGAGGATAGTTCCAAATTGCTCTCCAGAATGATTGGATCCGTTCACAGTTCCATCAACAATGTATCAGTGTCCCAGTTTTCTCACAGCCCCTCCAACATTCCTCATTATCTTTTCCTGTTAACTTAGCCAATCTGACAGGTGTGGAGTGGTATCTCATAGTTGTCTTAATTTGCATTTCTCTGATCAATAGTGATTTGGAACATCTTTTCATATGACTAGAAATAGTTTAAATTTCATCATCTGAAAGTTGCTGTTCATATCCTTTGACCATTTATCGATTGGAGAGTGGCTTGAATTCTTATAAATATGAGACAATTCTTTATATATTTTAGAAATGTGGCCTTTATCAGAACCTTTAAATGTAAAGATGATTTCCCAATTTATTGCTTCCCTCCTAATCTTGTCTGCATTAGTTTTCTTTGTGCAAAAACCTTTTAACTTAATATAGTCAAAATTATCTATCTGGTGTTCACTTAAGAGTTCCAATTCTTCTTTGGACATAAATTTATTCCATCTCCACAGGTCTGAGAGATAAACTATCCTATGTTCCTCTCAAAATGTAGTCTTTTACTTTAAACCAAAGTTCTTAAAGATTTCAGAGTACAACATAGCCTTCTTCATGATTGCTTAGCATCTTTCTGCCATGAAAGTTGGACAGTTACAAATGATCTCTCTTACTTTATAATGTGACTGACTCTGAAAAATTGACAGCTACCAGAGACACTTCCATCATACATGCACATGCATATATTTATTTATAAAATTTATTTCAGTTAGAAAATTATTTTATGATGTATAATTCCATATGTCTTCTTCCCATATTTAATGTGTATGTATCAATATATAATATATAGCATATATGTATAAATATACAAATATATGTATTTATATATAGTAGTATTAATATATAGTAGGATAAATTGCTACTATAGTAGGAAGCACATTGAGTGTACATGTGAGATTAGGTGAGGAATGTCTGAGTGTGTGTGTGTGTGTGTGTATGTGTGTGTGTGTAAGATAGTGAGAATGAGTATGGTGAGATGCAGGGACAGAGCAGAAAAAAGTACACTGTGATCTTGTATATCTATCTACCTTTCTATGTTTCTATTTCCTAGTTTCCTTTCTCAACAACAACCTTAGTACTTCAATTGTATTTTGTCTTTTATCTTTTCTGGGTTCTTACTTTATGTGTCTTTTCTTTCTGGTCCACTCCACATTTCCATTCATTTCCATTCTTTTTGACTCTGCTTTACTTCTTTGCAACAATGTAGTAACATACTTCTATTTTTTATTTAAATCAGAACAAGCATAGAAAGCCCAGGAACAGCTCTATTCCCTTCTGTTTCTCTAGAAAAAGATGAAATTCTGTGGAAATTTCTGTTATCCCCCCACATTCCATTTTAATAACTCTCTATGACTTTTGATCCTCCAAAGTCTCTTTGTTAACTATTTAGTTTTCTTGAATTTTCTTAAATTTCACTAAAACTAGATTGTACTAAGATAAAGTAAATTCAAAAGGGAAATTTCCTTAACAAGTTGAAGAAAGTTTTGGAAAAATCAAGACAGGAAGTAATAATGAAGGAAATGGTACCTGAGTTGTATTTTGGAAAGAAGCTAGAGATTCTATGATACAGAGTTTTTGGGTAATACATTTCAGAAAAGGAGGAGAACCTGGACAAAGGCAAAAAGACTGCATTTTTAGAGAATGTAGAGAATGAATAGAAAATAATATTGGAAAGATAGGTGCTAAATAGGTAGTCTAAGAATTCTGTATTTTATTTTTGTGGCAGTAGAATATCAATCTATGTTGGGGAAATGAAGGAGGCTTTATTAATCCAGTGATCAGTCCTATAAAAACAAGATCTGTTAAAGAGGTTAAAACTTTTGAACGTAGTCTTAGTACATCACATACTTATTGGTCCAGTGAGACTTACTCCATGGATTTTAGTCAGCACTCCCATAAAACTTAGTGACAATTTTTGTATAAGATAAGAACCATGCCTGAGTGAATGAAAATAAAAGTAACATTCTGTTCCAAACCATCAAGTCTATTAAACCTTTGTGACAGTTTTATGGTTTACTAAATGGGGCAAACAGTTAGAATTTAGATAATGACTTATAAAAAACCATCATTAAATTCAGGTGCTTCAGTGTGTGTGTGTGTGTGTGCGTGTATGTCTTTATACACACACACACATATATATCTCTGTAGTTTAAATAATTTGATCTACTAAGATATTTCTTCTTGCCATTTTTCTTATTTTGAGCCCTGAAATGATTCACAATTGTATCGGGAAGTAATTAAAAACCCACCTACTTTTATAGGCTTGCAATGCTCTGTGCAGGATTTGAGTGAGTAGAAAATATCTTCCTATTCTAAAATCATATTTTGTTTCATAGTAAAGATGAAGCCTGAATAAGAAAGACTGAATGACTGTGCATCAGAACTTGTTTGGATTCACTTGTTTGAAACACAAGCATTTTTTCTTCTATTCACTTTTATTCATTTTTCAAAGGATAAAGTTTTTTGTTTGTTTTTTGCTGATGCCTCAATTATCTACAAGACACTTCTTATATCATTCACCATTCTAGAAATAGAATTTCCCAATCCTATCTTTTTCCCTACATGATTTTCAGTTGTAATCCTTCAATGCCCTATTCAGGTATTACCTCACCAATAAAGTTTTCCCTGATGAATTAAAATTGATTTCTTTCTCCTTAAGTTTCTCATAGGGATTAATCTGGAACCCCAATATTCTCCATAGGATTGATGTTGCTTGGTACTTATCTCTTCCATTCCAACATCTTCCTATTGAAAGCCCCTTGAGAGAAGAGAATCACATCATTTTATTTTATTTCAATCATCAGCATCATGTATACACATAGCTTTATACATTCTTATAATTAAATTAAATATTTAACTGGAATTTGAAACTGTTTTTCATTATAACTCTGAATGACTTCATGTAATCTTTCAGTTTGAATTTATTCATTCTTGGCTTATGAATTTTCAGAAGTATGAAATATACTGGTCCATACCTATTTTAAAGGGGGCAGGGGAGAAATCATTCAATTTGAGAATTTTGGACAATACCAAAAAATCAGCTGTGACAAAGTATTGATTGAACATCTTAGACTATATTAATGGAAAGTGCTTCACAAGTAGATTAATCTTTTTTTTTGTTTTTTAAGTTTTTTTTTTAATTTTCAAAATATATGCATAGATGGTTTTCAACATTCAGTATGGAAAACTTTGTCAAATTTTTTTTCTTTATGCCTTCTGTCCAGTCCATCCTTTAGAAAGCAAGTAATTATACATATATATATATATATGTGTGTGTGTGTGTGTGTGTGTGTGTGTGTATGTATATATATATATATATATATATATATAAATTGTGTACATTGGTTTCTTATACAACTATTGCATATACCACATATACCACATAACTTTCATATACTACAACTTATTCAGCTATTCTCCAGCTGATGGCATCCACTCAGTTTCCAGTTCCTTGCCACTACAAAAAGGGTTACTATAAACATTTTTGAATATGTGGGTTCTTTTCCCTTTTTTAATAGTCTCTTTGGGATACAAGCCCAGTAGATACATTGGTAGATCAAAGGATATCCACAGTTTTATAGCCCTTTAGGCATAGTTCCATAATTTTCTCCAGAATGTTGGATCAGTTCACAACTCTAGCAACAATGCTTGAATGTTTCAGTTCTCCCACATCTCTTTCAAAATTAATCATTAATTTTTCTTCTCATCTTAGCCAATCTTACCTCAGAGTTGTCTTAATTTTCATTTCTATTATCAATAATGATTTAGAGGATTTCTTCATATGACTAGAAATTGTTTTAATTTCTTCATCTGAAAATTGTTCTTATCCTTTGACCTTTTATCAATTGGAAAATTACTTGTACTCATAAATTTGAATCAATTCTCTATATATTTTATAAATGAGTCCTTTAACAGAATCCTTTGATATAATCCCCCCCAGTTTTCTTATTTTCTTTTAATATTGTGTGCATTGGTTTTGTTTATTCAAAAACTTTTTAGCTTAATATAATCAAAATTGTACATTTTGCATTTCATAACATATTCTAGCTCTCTTTTGACCACAAATTGTTTTTTTTCTCCACAGGTCTGAGTGGTAGACTATTCTTTGTTGTTCTCATTTGCTTATAATATCATTATTTATATCTAAATCATGAACCCATTTTAACTTTAGCTTGGTATGAGATGTTGGGTATTGATAAATGCCTAGTGCCTGCTATTCTAAGTTGTAATTTTCCTAGCAATTTTTGTCAAGTACAGAATCCTTATTCCAAAAGATGGCGTCTTTGAGTTTATCAAACTGTATAATACTATAGTCATTGACTATTTTTGTCTTTTAAACCTAACATCTTTCACTGATTGACTACTCTATTTCTTAACCAGTACCAAAAGTTTTGATGACTACTGCTTTATAATACAGTTTTAGGTATGGTTAGGCCACTTTCATTTGCATTTTTATTAATTCCCTCATAATTCTTGATCTTTTATTCTTCCAGATAAACATTTTTATAATTTTTTTTAGATCTGTAAAATAATTTCTTAACAGTTTGATTGGCATGGCAGTTAATAAGTAGATTCAATTAGGTAGAATTGTCATTTTTATTTATATTAGTTCAGCCCACCCAAGAGGAGGTATTCTTCCAATTGTTTAGATCTGACTTTATTTGTATGGAGAGTGTTTTGTAATTGTGTTCATAAAGTTCCTGACTTTGTTTTGGAAGGTAGACTCCCTAAAATTTCATATGATTTTAGTTGTTTTAAATGTAATTTCCATTTGTATCTCTTGCTACTGGACTTTGTTGATAACATGTAAGAATGCTTATGATTGATGTGGGTTTATTTTGTATCCTGCAACTTGGCTAAAGTTGTGAATTATTTCTAGTAGGTTTTTAGTTGATTCTCTTGGATTCTTTCAGCATACCATCATATTATCCGCAAAGAGTGATAATTTGGTTTCTTCATTACCTATTCAAATTCATTTAATTTTTCTCTCTTCACTTATAACTAAAGTTAACATTTCTAATACAACAATGAATAACCATAGTAAAAGTGGACAATCTTGTTTTGCCTTGACTTTATTGGAAATGGTTCTGGTTTATACCCATTACATATGATGCTTGTTGATGTTTTAAAATGTATGCTACTGATTATTTTTTAATAACATTTATTCCTACACTTTCAAGTGTTTTTAATGAAAGCTTTTTATTTTCAAAACATATGCATGGATAATTTTGAACATTCACCCTTGCAAAAATTTGTGTTCCAAATTTTTCCTTTCTTTCCCCCCACCCCTTACCCTAGAAAGCAAGTAATGCAATATATGTTAAATATGTGAAATTCTTTGATCCATTTATCCACAAATATGTTGCAAAAGAAAAATCAGATCAGAAAGGAAAAAAATGAGAAAAAATTATGCAAGCAAACAACAATAAAAAGAATGAAAATACTATATTATGATCCACAATCAGTTCCTGCAATACTCTCACTGGGTACAGATGGCTCTCTTCATCAAAAGACAATTGGAACTGGCTTGATTTATCTCATGGTTGAAAATAGTAGTGTCCATCAGAATTGATCATCATATAATCTTCTTGTTGCCATGTGCAGTGATCTCTTGGTTCTGATCATTTCACTTAGCATCAGTTCATGTAGATTTCTCCAGGCTTCTCTAAAGTCATCCTGCTGATCATTCTTATAGAACAATAATATGCCATAACATTCAAATACCATAACTCATTCAGCCATTCTGCAACAGATGAGCAATCACTCAGTTTCTGGTTTCTTACTATTATTTTTTTAATAAAGCTTTTTATTAGCAAAACATATGAGTGACATTTCAACATTGACCTTTGCAAAAAAAACTTTTTTTCCCAAGCTTTTCCTTTCCTTCCCCCCACCCCGACAGGTAATCTAATACATGCTAGATAGGACAAATTATATGACAAATACAATACATGTATACATATCTATACAGTTATCTTACTGCACAAGAAACATCAGATCTAGAAAGAGAAGAAGAAAAAAGAAAAAAAAAACAACCTAAGAAGGAAAACAGAATGCATGGAAATATTCACAGAAAGCGTTAAAATGCTGTGTTGTGGTTCACTCTCAGTTCCCACAGGCCTCTCTCTGGATGTATATGACTATCTTCATCGCAGCACAACTGGTTTGAATCACATCATTGTTGAAGAGAACCATGTCCATCAAAATTGATCATCGTATAGTCTTGTTGCTGTGTATAATGTTCTCCTGGTTCTGCTGATTTCACTCAGCATCAGTTCATGCAAGTCTCTCCAATCCTCTCTAAAATCCTCCTGTTGGTCATTTCTTACAGAACAATAATATTCCATAACATTCATATACCATAATTTATTCAGCCATTCTCCAATTGATGGGCATCTTTTCAATTTCCAGTTTCTTGCCACTACAAAAAGGGCTGCCACAAACATTTTTGCACATGTGGGTCCCTTTCCATCCTTAAAAATCTCTTTGGGATATAGGCCCAGTAGAAACACTGCTGGGTCAAAGGGTATGCACTGTTTGATAACTTTTTGAGCATAGCTCCAAATTGCTCTCCAGAATGGTTGGATCCGTTCACAGTTCCACCAACAATGTATCAGTGTCCCAGTTTTCCCACATCCCCTCCAACAGCTATCATTATCATTTCCTGTCATTTTAGCCAATCTGACAGGTGTGTAGTGGTATCTCAGAGTTGTCTTAATTTGCATTTCTCTGATCAATAGTGACTTGGAGCACCTTTTCATGTGACCAGAAATAGTTTCAATTTCTTTGTCTGAAAATTGTCTGTTCATATCTTTTGACCATTTGTCAATTGGAGAATGGCTTGAATTCTTATATATTTGAGTCAATTCCATATATATTTTAGAAATGAGGCCTTTATCAGAACCTTTGGATGTAAAAATATTTTCCCAGTTTACTGCTACCCTTCTGATCTTGTCTGCATTCATTTTGTTTGTACAAAAACTTTTCAACTTGATATAGTCAAAGTTATCTATTTTGTGATTAATGATGACCTCTAGTTCTTCTTTGGTCACAAATTCCTTCCCCCTCCACAGGTCTGAGAGGTAAACCATCCTACATTGTTCTAATTTGTTTATAATATCATTCTTTATGCCTAGATCATGAATCCATTTTGACCTTATCTTGGCATATGGTGTTAGGTGTGGGTCAATGCCTAATTTCTTCCAGACTAGTTTCCAATTATCCCAGCAGTTTTTGTCAAAGAGTGAGTTTTTATCCCAAAAACTGGGGTCTTTGGGTTTATCAAACACTAGATTACAATTGTCATTGAGTATTTTGTTCTGTGAACCTAACCGATTCCACTGATCCACTATTCTATTTCTTATCCAGTACCAAATGGTTTTGGTGACCACTGCTTTATAATATAGTTTTAGATCTGGTGCAGCTAGGCCACCCTCATTTGCATTTTTTTTCATTAATTCCCTTTAAATTCTTGACCTTTTTTTTTTCCAGATGAATTTTGTTGTTATTTTTTCTAGTTCAGTTAAATAATCTCTTGGGAGTTTGATTGGTATAGCACTAAATAGATAGATTAGTTTAGGTAGTATTGCCATCTTTATTATATTCGCTCAACCTATCCAAGAGCACTTGATGTTTTTCCAATTGTTTAGATCTGACTTTATTTGTGTGGAGAGTGTTTTGTAGTTTTGCTCATGTAGATCCTGACTTTCCCTTGGCAGATATATTCCCAAATATTTTATACTATCTATAGTTATTTTGAATGGAATTTCTCTTTGTATCTCTTGCTGTTGCATTTTGTTGGTGATGTATAAAAATGCTGATGATTTATGTGGATTTATTTTCTATCCTGCAACTTTGCTAAAGTTGTGGATTAATTCTAATAGTTTTTTAGTTGATTCTCTAGGGTTCCCTAAGTAGACCATCATATCATCTGCAAAGAGTGATAATTTGGTTTCCTCATGACCTACTCTAATTCCTATAATCTCTTTTTCTTGTCTTATTGCCAAGGATAGCATTTCTAATACAATATTGAACAGTAATGGTGATAGTGGGCAACCTTGTTTCACCCCTGATCTTATTGGGAATGGTTCCAGTTTATCACCATTACATATGATGCTAGCTGATGGTTTTAAATAGATGCTACCGACTATTTTAAGGAAAAGTCCATTAATTCCTATACTCTCTAATGTTTTTAATAGGAATGGATGTTGGATTTTATCAAATGCTTTTTCTGCATCTATTGAGATTATCATATGGTTTTTGTTAGTTTGGTTATTAATATAGTCAATTATGTTAATAGTTTTCCTAATATTGAACCATCCCTGCATTCCTGGTATAAATCCTACTTGGTCATGGTGTATTATTCTAGGAATGATTTTCTGTAATCTCTTTGCTAATATGGTTTCTTACTATTAAAAAAAAGGGCTGCCAAAAACATTTTTGCACATGTAGGTCCCTTTCCTTCTTTTAAGATTTCTCTGGGATATAAACACAGTAGAAACACTGCTGGGTCAAAAGGTATGCACAGTTTGATAACTTTTTGAGCATAGTTCCAAAATGCTCTCCACAATGGTTGGATCTGTTCCCAGTTGTGGCCTTTATCAGAATCCTTGAATGTAAAAAAAGTGAGTTTATTGCTTCTCTTCTAATCTTTTCTGCATTGTTCTATGCACAAAAATTTTTAACTTATAATCAAAATAATTCATTTTATATTCACTAAAGTACTTCATTTCTTCTTTGGCCACAAACTACTTCTTTCTCCACAAATGTGAGAGGAAAACTATATACATTCTTCTAATTTGCTTACAATATAACTCTTTATGTCTAAATCATGAACCCATTTCCACCTTATATTAGTATAGGTTATTGGGTGTGTGTCAATGCTTAGTTTCTACCATACTAATTTCCAATTTCCCCAGCAGTTTTTGTCAAATCGTGAGTTCTTATCTCAAAAGCAGTGGTGTTTGGGTTTGTCAAACACTAGATTATTACTATAGTCACAGAATATATTGTCCTGTGGTCATAACCTATTCCATCAATTGATTACTTTATTTCTTAGCCATTGCCAAATGGTTTTGATGACTGCTGTTTTATAACATAATTTTAATTATGGCACAGATAGGCCACTTTCATTTGCTTTTTTTTCATTAATTCACTTGAAATTCTTGGTCTTTTGCTCTTGCAAAAGAACTTTATTCTTATTTTTCCAGTTGTTTTAACAGTTGGTATGACACTGAATAAGTTGATTTAGTTACATAGTACAGTTATTTTTATTATATTAGCTCAATCTAACCATGAGCACTTGATAATTTTCCAATTCATTAGATTTTACTTTATTTATATGGAAAATGTTTTGTAATTGTGTTCATATAGTTCCTGACTTTGCCTTGCCAGGTAGTCTCCCAAATATTTACATCAGTTAATTTAAATGGAATTTATTTTTGTGTATCTTGCTGCTGGACTATGTTGGTAATATATAAAACTGCTGATGATTTATATGGATTTCTTTTGTAACCTACAACTTTGCTAAAGTTGTGAATTCTTTTTAGTTGATTCTCTAGGATTATCCAAGTAAACAATCCTATCCTCTGAAAGGAGTAATGATTTTGTTTCCTGATTACCTACTCTATTTACTCACGTTTCTTCTCTTATCACCAAAGCTAACATTTCTTTATTTTTTTTTTGAGGGAACATTTTATATCCATTGCTTTTACTGTGTCACTTTTAAAAGTACCCCTTTCTTTTTTAAGGCTTTTTATTTTTCAAAACATATGCACAGAAAACTTTTCAACATTGATGCTTATATAGATTTGTATTTCAGATTTTCCCCTCATACCCCCACGCCCTCCACTAGATGGCAAGCCATCCAATATATATTATACACATTAAGATATGTGTTAAACCCACCATATGTAAACATTTATACAATTCTCTTTGTGCACAAGAAAAATCAAATAAAAATAAAAGAAAAAGAGTAAGAAAACAAAATGCAAGTGAGCAATAACAAAAAGAGTGGGAATGTTATGTTGTGATCCACATTCAGTTCCCACAGTCCTCTTTTGGGTGTGGATGGCAACATCTTCATCATTGGAACTGGCATCAATCATCTCATTGTTGGAAAGAGTCATGTTCATCAGAATTGATCATCATATAATATTGATGTTGCCATGTATAATGATCTTCTGATTCTGCTCATTTCACTTAGCATTAGTTCATGTAAGTCTCTCCAGGCCTCTCTGAAATTATCCTGCTGGTAATTTCTTACAGAACAATAATATTCCATAACATTCATATACCATAATTTATTCAGCCATTCTCCAATTGATGGGCATTCATTCAGTTTCCACTTTCTAGCCACTACAAAAAGGGCTACCACAAACATTTTTGCACATGTGGGACCCTTCCTTTCTTCAGGATATCTTTGGGATATAAACACAGCGGAAACACTGCTGGGTCAAAAGGTATGCACAATTTGATAACTTTTTGAACATAGTTCTAAATTGCTCTCCAGAATGGCTGGATTTGTTCACAGTTCCACCAACAATGTATCAGTGTCCCAATTTTCCCACATTCCCTCCAACATTCATCATTCTCTTTTCCTGTCATCTTAGCCAATCTGAGAGATGTGTGGTGATATCTCAGAGTGGTCTTAATTTGCATTTCTCTAATCAATAGTGATTTGAAACACCTTTTCATATGACTAGAGATAGTTTTAATTTCTTCATTTGAAAATGGTTTGTTCTTTTCCTTTGACCATTTATCAATTGGATAATGGATTTTATTCTTATAAATTTGAGTTAATTCTCTATATGTTTTGTAAATGAGACCTTTATCAGAACCCTTAAATGTAAAAATACTTTCCCAATTTATTACAAAGCTAACATTTCTAAAACAATATTGAATAGTAATGGTTATAGTGGACCAACTTGTTTCACCTCTGAACTTATTGGGAATGAGTTTATCCCCATTGCATATGATGCTTGCTGATGGTTTTAAATATATATTAATGATCATTTTAAGGAAAACTCCATGTATTCCTATATTCTCTAGTGTTTTTAATAGGAATGGCTGTTGGATTTTGTGAAATGCTTTTTCTGTATCTTTTAAGATAATCATATGATTTTTCTTAGTTTGTTTATTGATATAATAAATTATGCCAATAATTTTCCTAATATTGAACCAGCCGTGTATTCCTCGTATAAATCCTATTTATTTTAGTGTATGTCTGCTGATAATTTGCTCTAATTTCTTTGCTAATATTTTATTTAAGATTTTCATATAAATATTCATTAGAGGAATTGGTTTATAATTTTTTTCTATGTTTTGACACTACCTGGTTAGGTATCAGCACCATATCTGTGTCATAAAAGAGTTTTGATATAACTCCTTACTTCCATAATTTTCCAAATTGTTTGCATAGTATTAGAATTAATTTTTATTAAAATGTTTGATAGGATTTGCATATAAATCCATCTGACCCTGGAGGTTTTTTTCTTAGGGAATTGATTAATAGCTTGTTCTATTTCTTTTTTCTAAAATGAGACAATTAAAATAATTTATTTCCTCTTCTGTTAATCTGAGCAATTTATATTTTTGTAAATATTCCTCTATTTCACTTAGATTATCAGATTTATTGACATATAATTGGGCAAAATAATTCCTAATTATTACTCTAATTTCCTCTTCATTGGTGGAAAGTTTTTCCCTCTTCATTTTTGAAACTAACAATTTGATTTTCTTCTTTCCTTTTTCTATTCATATTAACTAATTTTATTTTCTATTTTGTTGTTTTTTCAAAATACCACCTTTTAGTTTTCTTTATTAATTCAATATATTATTTACTTTCACTTTCATTACTCTCCCCTTTATTAGATTTTCAGATTTTGTATTTAATTGGGGTTTTTAATTTGTTCTTTTCTAGTATTTTTAGCTGCAGGCCTAATTCATTGATCTTCTCTTTCTCTATTTTATTCAAGTGGGTGTCTAAAGATATAAAACTTCCCCTTAAAACTGCTTTGACTGCATCCCACAAGTCTTGGTATGTTGTCTTATTATTGTCATTGATTTTCTCTTTATTTTATTCAAGTAAGCATCTAGAAATATAAAATTTTCCCTAAGAAACAGTTTGATTTCATTCCATAAATTTTAGTGGGCCGTTTCTCTATCAAACTAAATATATCTGAAGTTCTTTCTTTGAGCCAAATCTGATAAGATTAAGTTTGACACAATGTTTATCCTCATTTTCATTCCCTCAATTGTAATAGGTGTTTTTTGATTCTCCATGAAATGGAATTTACCCCATTTTACCTAGTCTTCTTCCAATACAATTCTTTTTCCATTTCTACTTTCTTTTTTATGTTATTGCCACAAAAGCAAACTGTACTCACACCCTTTAAATATATACTTGACAAAGATACAGTTCTCTCTCTCCTTTTCTTTCTCTCTCTCTCTCTCTGTCTCTCTCTCTGCAATTCAGCATTTTTTTTAAGCTTTTCATTTTCAAAACATATGCATGGATAATTTTTCAACATCAACCCTTGCATAGCCTTGTGTTTCAGATTTTCCCCTCCTTCGCTCTAACCTCCCCTAGATGGTAAGTAATTCAATATATGTTATACATGTTAAAAATATATATTGATTCCAATATGTGTAAACATTTATACAATTCATTTTCTGCACAAGAAAAATCAGATCAAAAAGGAAAGAAAATGAGTAAGAAAGCTAAATGTAAACAACCAACAACAACAAAAAGAGTGATAATATTATGTTGTGATCCACATTCAATTCCCACAGGCCCCTCTGTGTGTGTGTCAATGGCTCTCTTCATCACAAGATCATTGGAACTGACATCAATCATTGTATTGTTGGAAAGAGTCACATTCATCAGAATAGACTGTCATATAATATTCATGTTGCTGTGTACAATGATCTCCTGGTTCTGCTCATTTAAATTAGCAAAAGATAAAAGTTCCCAAAAGTTATCCATATCATCTTCATTTATAGGGATGGAAACTTTTTAACTTTAAAGAAATATTTTTTCCTTTCCTTGTAACCTTTTTGTGCTTTACTTGAGTTATGCATTTGAAAATAAAATTTTCTGTTCAGCTCTGTTTTTTTTTATCATAAATAAATGAAATTCACTTGTTTCATTGAATGTCCATCTTTTTCCCTGAAAGACAATTCTTAATTTTGCTACACAGTTGATTCTCAGCTGCAGTCCAAGCTCCTTTTTTCCTCTAATATATCATATTCCAGACCCTTTAATACTTTAAATTGTAAGCAGCTAGACCCTAGGTAATCCTGATTGTGGCTCCTCAATATATGAATTGTTTCTGTCTGGCTTCTTGCATTTTTTCCCCTGATCTGATAATTCTGAAATTTATCTATGATATTCCTTAGAGCTTTCCTTGTGGGTTCTCTTTCAGGAGGAGATCATTGAATTTCTTCATTGACTGTTTTACTTTCTGGTTCTAGAAATTTAGGGCAGTTTTCCTTGATGGTTAATTGAAAGATGTTTTCTATGCTCTTTTTTCATCATGCTGTTCAGGTAGTCCAATAATTCTTAGATTGTCTCTCCTATTATTTGCTTTTCCATTAAAGCATTTTACACTTTCTTCTATTTTTTCATTCTTTTTAATTATGCTTGAATGTTTCTTGATGTCTCACTGAATAATTCACTTGCATTTGTTCAATTTCAATTTTTATGTGATTTATTTTCTTCAGTTAGCTTTTTTGTCTCTTTTTGCATTTGGCCAGTAAAATTTTTAAATGAGTTATATTGTTAATTGGACTTTTTCCCATTTCACAAGTTCTGTTTTTCTAGGAGTTGTTTTTTGTTTGTTTTTGTTTCACTAAATGTATTTTTAAAAAAAAATTTTCTCCAGATACTTACTGTGTTTCCTTTTCAAAACTCTTCTGCAAAGCTTTCATATTCTTTCCTATTTTCTTCTAACTCTTTTTTAAGGTCCTTTTTGAATTCTTCCAAGAGAGCCTTGTGAGGTGGAGACGAACACATGTCACCATGTAAGACTTCATCTGGAAATGTTTTTTTTTTTAGTATCCTCAAGGTTTGAGATATGTTCTTTCCTCTCTCCATACAAGTTATCCATGGTCAGAGCTCTTTATGCTTTTTTGCCCATTTTTAAATGTTGAAGTCTATTCTTAGGGCAAAGGCCAGATTTTCCCAAGCTTTCTATACAGGTGATGGCAGCTTCATGCTGCCTTGAGACCAGTGCTGCTGACTTCTTTCAAGTTCTGGGTGGGCATGGCCAAGTACCACATTATGTTGGAATCCAGAGGTTCACTATTTGCCTTCTGCAATAGTGTTGGAGTCTCATAGCTTGTCTGATGATCAACTGGCTTCTGAACCAGGACAGATTAGCCAACACTGCTCTATTTTTGTTAAAGACCTCACCCTAGATACCTCCAATGTGCAGAGGTCTCTCTATTCTGGCTCTCTTTCCTGCACCTGTGTTGCACTGCTTTTCCTCCCCCTGCACTATCAACTATTCTCCTTCTCCTGCCTGATTGAGACAGACCTTTCCTGAAGTTTTTCCAAAATATCTTCTGCTGGGAATTTGTAACATTCAAAATATTTGTGGGTTGTGTCATTCCAAACCCAGTTTAAAAGGTTTATCTGGTTTTGATCTGAGGGAGGTCTGGAAGAACTCAGAGAAATTCATGTCTACTCTGTGCCATCTTGGCTCCACCCTCCGCTCTAGACTAACCATTTAAAAACTTTGAGTGATATGATAGAAATAACTATGTTCACCTTGCTTGTTCAAAGAAACCATATTGACAGAGACTTATAATCTATACCAAAAAGTAAATCCCAAGATTTTTACTCTCCTTTTATCTTTACTTCAGTAGGCAAGAGTTGAATGATAGATTGTTTTGTCTGTTACTGGTATTTATTTACATTCAATTATTTATCCTTATTATACTATAAGTCATGCCTCAGCTTATAGTAGCCAATTTGGATTGTCATTGGATTGTCACACCCATACACATTTATGATTTGAGTCTTCTAAAGTAAATACAGAAATTTGAATTTAACCAGACAGTTATTTGGGAACTGGAGATATAACCTTAATTCCAGAAACAGAAAATATAGCCCTTAATTAACTTTTGCAAATATAAAAGATATACAGTGTATAACTGATGGCAGTAAAGGACACTCTGATTTTCAATTACTCTTCGTAGTTTAGAAAGGTGAAAAAAGGTGAGCTGTTACTGGACAGTTAAAAAAGAGAACTTTAAAGACATTAGTTATAAAATACACCATAAAAGTGTTGATTCAGGAAGATGAGAAGCAGCCTGTCATCATTAAAGCTCCAAGAAATGTGCCGAGTTTAGTATTTCTCTGTGTTAGAGGCTATGAAAAATAATGATTATAAAATTATATTATCTAGATTGCAGCATCAAAATTTTTTATTTTATGTCAATGTTTTCAGTCTTTTCTCTGTTCATTTCCAGTTGTCTTCCAAGAGAACAGTCATTTTCCATCAGGGTGAGGGCAGTCAAGTGAACCAAAAGGTCATTTTAATTAAAAAGGAGAGGAAAAACTTCAACCTTAGTGGAAAAAAGACTGAGCAAAATGCTAAAAGAATTTTTATTTCAAAATGTTTGAAGTAAACAATCCCAAACAATAAGATGAATTCAAAAAGGTGCCAACCAAATGAAGAAAAGAAAAAAAGGTAGAGTCTTTGATTTTCTTTTGCTAAATTAAATCCTTTTTTCTTTTATGTCAAAGAACCATTATAAATTAAAAGCAATCAATGTGTAATAAATTTATATCTATGACTTTGTTGGGAAACAATTCCATTTTCTGTTCTTCTCCCCATGATTATTGCAAAAGATTCTATGAAAAAAAGAAAAAAAAAAAACTTCTGAAATGAAATTAAATTAAAGCATTCTTCTTGAATGAGTTTTTCTAAAGATGCATTTGATGAATTTATTCTAAGTACAAGCTATCCAGCACTTGGAGGGGTACCAAAAAAGGAGCTACTATTTAGAGTACATGGCAACAATTCAGTTAAATTTCTTCAAGAATAATTTCAAACTCTTCAATATTAATGCTTTGATAAGTTTACTAATTTGAAACAAAAATTTAGTAAATTAAGGCCTGACTTCTTCCATGTTTAAAAGATATAAATGTGCTTCCCCTTATATGGTATTTGCCTTATGAAAAGGGGGTTACTTTTAAATGTATTGAAAGGACAAAATCACTGCTGTTATTCCCAAAAATTAGTTGTTCCTTTTGACTTGGCAGAATTATACTAGCTGTAATTTCAAATCTTAACACCTTAATTTATTAAGCAATTTCTTGTCTTTTGAGAACATTGAAACATATGCTTTGTAAGGAAAGCCAAAACAAGAATAAATAAAAATCAACTTTAACAGGGATTAGTATTTATATTTTATTAGCTTTGTCTTATACCTATGAGGAAATTTTTTGTGGAAAAAGTTAACTTTAAGGAAGCCAAGAGCTTGGAATATTGCCCATATAACTGAGAAGTTATAGGAGGGATATTTGGGTCCCCACAGGAGTGGGAGATTGAAGCAAAAAAGGAATAAGGAGAAGCTGAAAGGGTTGGGAATTCAAAATAAATTCAATTGCTCATAAATTCTCATTGACTGATTTTTTTTCTTTGTATAGTCAGAGATAGAGTCCATTTTCTCCAGTGTTAAAAATTATGCAGGTTAATGTCAAATACCTACTAATAGATTAACATTTAGATGAACATTTTAATTAAATATTTCAGCAAGATTCCAATGCCATCTCTGTTACTTACTATGAGATATTAGAGAAATCATACTTGGAGTTTGCTGCTTACATATGAGTTTGTTTAAATGTAAAATGAAAGGGTTGGAATAGATTATTTTATCTCTTGATTTGTGATGCTGTCATCTTCATCATAATATTTTTTGTGTGTGCCTAACACAGAGTCTGACACAAAGATCATCACTTACAAATAATTACTGAATAGAACAGAATTGAAATTTCTATTCTTTTAATCAGGTCATGTAATGTTATTTTTTCCCAGAATTTATCTGATGGTTATCTAATTCAGTTTTGGAATGTGGGGAAGAAACAAACTACCTAAGGAAAAATAACAGAGAAAATATGTGTTGGAAAACTGTGATAGTCTTTTCATTGTCTTTTTCTAGTTATCCTATTGAAGGATAAATAAGAACTGAGAGGCAATTAGAAGAAATATCATATTAAAATATATAGTATATTGGCATTGATCCAAAAATGTAAATTTTTTTTAAAAATTAGAGTGTAGAATAATTTTAAAGATATTCTTACTTTGACATTATGGTGTGTGTGTATGGGTGTGTGTGTGTGTGTGTGTGTGTGTGTGTGTGTAATTCTGATCCACAGCATAATCTTAGAATCATAAAATCGCAGAAGACTGAAGAGAAAGTTGATTGTTCTTTCAAATATACGTCTAGATCTATTGTATGGTTCAAATTTTCATGAAATTCTCCCTCCTCTGTTCATATGGTTTTAATCTGGCTTTCAGCAGAATTGCACATATTTTCTATGATTATTGTCTGATATTGCCTTTCCTGATTCTATTTTCTAGATCAGTTGTTTTTCCCATAAGATATTTTAATTTTCTTCATTTTTTCTCATTCTTTTGAGTGTGCTTGATTGATTCTTGATGTCTCATGGAGTCAATCAATTCCACTTGCTCAATTGTTGAGCAATAAGCAATTGGTGTGCCATATTCTGCCGTTTGGGACAAAGCAGAGCAAATCAAAGTTATTTTTCTATGAAATCCCTTCAGAAATACGAATACTTCTGATATATCCCTTAATTCCTTTCTTCTACAGGTTAATCACACTTAGCCTTTCATTTTTTTTATAAAGCTTTTTATTTGCAAAACGTATGAGTGACATTTCAATATTGACCTTTGCAAAAAAACGTTTTTTTTTCCCAAGCTTTTCCTTT